>AWOL01S0017657.1:83209-97870 GCA_000715115.1 Nicotiana otophora
GTATTGTACTGTATCGTTTGATGAATACAATGTTTGGATAGATTGTATCGTTTGCCGTCGTTTTATGATATCACACACCAGCAATATGAAGAATAGACTTGCAATATTATAAAGAGAAATTATGATACAGGTTAAAATTATTATATATAAAAAAGTAGTGTAAATGATAAAATAAAATTATTTAATAATAATGAAGGGTGAGATGAGAGAAAAAAATAAGATAACGACGCGACCACACCAAATCGGTCGTTACATAAAGTGACGCATTTCGTCGTTACGTAACGACGGATTTAACGATACAATACAATAAAATTTAAGTAACAATCAAAACAAACATTGTATTTAAAGTAACAATACGATACAATACAATAGGTAACAACCATCCAAACAAGCTGTTAAGTGCTAAAAGTTTATGTGCAAATACATATTATGTATTTATTGGTTAGTAAATTATTAATCTAATATAAACACCGGATGCGAATAATTTTTTACCAATAAAGTTGCTTGCTTCCTTAACTCATTTAGGGCCATTTTGTTGATAATTTATGAATGAATAGTTGAAGAAGAGCAAAAGTTCAATGCAGTACTTGTAAAAAGTATTTATACAATTATATAACTTACGAGGTAATTACAAGTAGGAGAGTTAACTTAAATACCTATTTATCTAATTGCTTAAGCAAAAAATAATCGACAAATATATAATATATTTATAATTTATGTATAATATATGTATAAATATATATAATCAATATTAATCAATGTATACCACCTAGAAAAAAATAAATAGTGAATACGATAGACCATTCGCATAAAAATCCTTTACAAGTATATATTTGTAATAGACATTAATTGATAACCTGATAAACATAACAAACTGTTTACTATTACAATCTAAAATACATTGATAATATAAATAAACTTTATATTTTTAGTGTATATAACTTAAATCTGTCGAAGCACCTAGAAATTGCTTTATCCCTTATTTGGTTGAGTATTTAAGGTGTGATTAAGATTAATCGGTAGTAAATTGTTCTAGGATTCAATGTTTTAAAAGGTGTGAGCGTAAGGCGAGGCATTTTACATATGCCTCAACGAGGCGTAAGCCCCGAGGCACGGGGCATAAGCCCCATAGGTATTTAATTTTTAATATTTTATAAAATAATATAATTACAGTAAATATTTATAAACAGGTAAAATTGCATAAAAATTGAAGAAAAACTATAAATATGTAAAAATATATATAGATGTGCCCCATCCCCACAAAAAAACTAGTCAAAACAATCTATTATACGCTACTTAGAAGCACAAGTAATTTGAGTCGAAAAGAATAAAGTTTTCTACATGGATGAACAAAAAGGAAGAGTAACATGTAATTTGAACTATAAAACTTGTTGCTATGAAGGAGAATGAGGTTCTCTTTGTATTTGAAAAAAAAATTGAATATTCGTTGCTTTTGGGAAACATTAGCAGACTAGCGGACAAGATAAAGAATTGGGAAAGACCATGAATTAGGGTTTCAATCACTAAAAAAGATCTTAACTTTTAAATTTAATACATTTTAGCTTCTTTTTAAAACTTTTGAGTAATTACCAAGCTTAATTTTGAGAATTTGGGTATTATATGAAGGACTTATTCAACAAATTTTATTTTAATTTGAAAAAGTCTCCGGGGCTTACGCCTCACTAAAAACAACGCGCCTTAAACGCACGGGCGTACGCTCCGAAAGCCCGGGCGTATGTCCCGAATTGTTGGGCGTACGCCTCTTGAGACTTTCGCCCCACACAGTCAATGTCTCAGCTGTGCTACCGGAGGCTCTGGGTAAGTCGGAATAGGAGAGCACTCATCTTGGGTACCATCGTGTCGGACATTTTTGATACGCCTCGCCCCAGGATTTGCCCCGAAAACGCCTTTTAAAACACTGTTGGTTTTACTTGACTCACACCTTAATTAGTCACAAGAGAAACTCACGTAGGAGAATTTTATTGGAAGAAAATAGAGAAAATTACTAATAATATTGTCTACGAGTTTTTTCAAGTCACATCATAATTTTTTGGGTAAATAAGTGAGGCTTTGCTAGGAGCTCATGTAATGGTTTTCATATTTGTTAACAGCTTCTTTTTTTTTTTTTTACATTTATGGTAGGACCCACGTCATTCTAACATTTTTGGTGTTTAACCTTGTTTTCCAACTTATAGTGAGCTGTATGATTATGTTTTTCATTATTCCTTTTCAATTATCCTCCTGTATTTCTTAAAATGTCGGTTTACTTATTTTAATACATCTTTTTTTTTTTATGAATACTGAAAATTATATGAAATAAGCTTGTTGTCTATAAAGTGTAAAACATTTCTGAACTTCCGAAAATAGAAAAAAGAATCATATAAATTAGATGGTATATTTCCTTAAAAGAATTATGCACGCTTGGTCAAAGAAGCGATATCACGTAACACTGCTTCATTGAATTATTTTTACTAAATATATATATTAGTACCGTGAGGGATCGAATAAGTACAAAAAACGACACCAGTAAACATGGATTGTCTCCTAGCATGTTAGTCATGTGCCTGATTTTGCTCTAAGAGGTAATAGGTTCGAATCTCAACTAGCATGTATTTTTGACAAATATTTGAGAGAGTCTTTGTGGTTAAAATTTGTAATTAAGTAGAATTGAAATCACGACATTTTTTAGGTTCTCAACAAAACCAATGGATTAAGACTATTTTTGTATAAAAAAAGATAGTTAAAGTTATTTATTCCAATTCCTCTATACATTGCGACACAATTTACAAAAATTCCTACGTACGCACCTGATGACTATGACCCTTATAAGTTATACCAACACGTAGAAAACTAAACTCGTATTTTGATTAACTCTTAATCTCCTTTATAAGTTATATCAACACATAGAAGAATCTCTATCTCTCTCTGACTCTCTTTCTCTCTCTCTCTAACCCCTAACAGTAGCAGCCGTTTGTTTGTGCATCTCGCCTCGCCGGCGACGACGTAGGTAAGGAATCTACCTTTATCATCTCTCTATCTCTCCTATCTTCTCCTTCACCTCTTTTCTCCTTCACCTCTTTTCTCATTCACCTCTCTTCTCCGTCCTTTTCTTTTTTTGGTTCTCTCTTCTCCGTCCTTTTCTTTTTTTGGCAAGATCGATTAAGATCAACCGGTGCCCTAGACACCATGCTGTTTGTCCTATTTGTCTCTTCCTCCCTCTTTCTCATACTCTTTCCCCTTCTCCGCCCTCTCTCTCTCTCTCTCTCTCTCTGGGTGAGTATGAGTGTGTGTTTTTGTTTGTGAACAGTTCCAATGCAATGATTTTTTGGCGCAAACCAGCCACACACCCTGGTGGTTACCGCTGTAGATCGAACAATTCCTGCTTGTTCCTTGAGGTCCAGCCCCTCCGGTCAGTCTTTCGGCAAGCCTCGTGGTTTCTAGCGCCCTTCAACCAGGTTCTTCTATATCAATTCCGCTCCCTAATGAGTGACAACTTTCAATTTGGCAGCCCGTCTACAATCCAGGTCCCGCCATTTCTTAATTTATTATGCTCTGTTGCTTTAATTCGTCTACTGCTTGTCGATTTTTGGGAAGCCTTCATGTTGATTGTATTCTTGCTCTGGTTTTTGAGACTGAGTAGTATTATTACTTTGTTGTTTGATAAGTGTGGATTTTGACTACTTATTAGCGTATTTTAGCTTTCGTTTTAGTCCAAAAGCGTGTAATTGTGTTCCCAAAAACTGATGAAATGTGCTTAATTGCATGAATATTGGAAGATAAACTCTCGAGATGAAATCCAACTCAAGAAGGAGTAATCTGAACTCAAGGACAAAAGAAGGCACAAAAGCTCAGAAATGCGGAGTGTAGAATATCATCTGCGGCCGCAGGTTATGAAGGAAAATCCATCAGAAACTGGTGCAAAGTGCGGTTCACACATGAATTGTGCGGCCGCAGAAGTTGGGTCAGAGCAAAGTTCAGAGAACTTGCGATTCAAGTCCATCAAAAATATGGACCGCACAATTATTGTACGGCCGCCGAAGAAGAGCTATGCGGCCGCAGTCACAATTATGCGGACCGCAAAAGAGCAAGATGCGACCGCAGTTACAAATCTGCGGACCGCAGAAAGAGTGCAGTGCTGCTGCAGTTCAGAATTATGCGGCCGCAGATTTTCAATCCTATCAAGCTGAAGAAAAGTACGGACCGCACATGAAATTGTGCGGTCGCAGAACCTCTGAAAGGGCATTTTTGTCAGAAATTTCCAGCCATGTATAAATAGACAAGTTTTACATTTTTAGGTTAACTTTTGACATCAGCTGCTACAGTAGCCATTTATTTTTACTCTTTTTAGTAGTTTTTCATAATTTGAGCTATTTTAACTTAGATTTTATCATTTTAATTACCAATATGAGTTTAATTATCATTTCTTCTTCTATTTATTCCATTTCAAGCATGAGTAGCTAGATTTTTTATTAGGGTTGTGACCCAACCCTAATGTGTAAACTTAATGGGTGTTTAATTTATTGCTTGTTTATGATTGAGTGTTTATTATTTAGCCTTGTTCTTTCTTTTATTTGTGGAATTAATGGTTGCAAACATTAGTTCATGCCTATTTGACTTGGTCTCTACTTGAGAAAGAGATACTTAGTTTAGAAAAACTTGGCTAACAAAAAATTGGGTCAATCGAGAGATTGATAAGCCCAATTAAAGGGTTGAACCTAGAGATAGTAACAACCGACCTGAGATTTTATCAACCGTGTTGTTCAATACCCATTTGGACTTGAGAACGCCAATTTGGGCAAAATCACTCTCTGACCGAGAGGTATTTAGTGGGTTATTGAGTGTTGATAGCTATAATACACCCCGACCAATAAAACAAGCTTTAAAGTTTATATCCCATTAGGCAATCATCTAGGTGAAGGTCATAACCCTAGGCTTTTTATAACATTTGAAAAATAACAAAAATAATTTCCTAGTTTTAATTCTGAACTTACAATCGTAGTTCAAATTAGATTTCAAAACAACCAAATTTCGTGGAAGAGTAAATTTAGATATTCAAATTCACACACTACAATATATACTACTAACTCTCATATATAGCTCCCTGCGGAATTCGACCCCGACTCTCGTTGGGTACTATTATTGCATCAACTATTTTCATAACCTCGAATTGAGGTGTGAACCTGGACGAGATCAATTTTTGGTGCCGGTGCCGGGGAGCCAAAAATGGCGTTAGCTATATATTTAGGTGTGTTTTTGAGAATATCTTCTTTTCCTTTCTTGTTACTAACGTGTGAGTAGTATAGGTGCAATCATGGCAAACATCGAGATTGGAAACGTAGCTTTGGGGGATGTGGGCGTTGAGGATGATCAAATTGATGAGGTCCCTCTTGAACCTCAAGCAAATAGACGAGGCCGAGTGCTTCAAGACAATGTACTCGCTCCACCCCCACATCCACCACTAGCGGCTCCATACTGGGTTGCCGAATGAAGGGTGCAAGTGCTATAGTCCATGTCCGTATTAGGGCAGGCAACTTCCAAATAACCAACATGATGCTCACTTTGCTCGAGCAACGAGGGTTCTTTACAGGTGCACAGGGTTAAAATTCATATAAACACTTGAAGGGGTTCGTAGATACATGTTGGGGGAGTAAACAAACTAATGTCTCCAAAGATGCTTTGAGGCTAAGGCTTTTTTCCTTCTCTCTACGGGGGAAAGCTTTAGATTGGTTGTAACGTTTGCCAAATTATTCCATTCATACTTGGGATGAACTAGCGGAGAAATTAATTTCTAAGTACTTCTCTCTCGGGCACATGGCTATTCTTCGGGATGAAATTCTAGCATTCAAGTAAGATCCCAATGAACCACTACATGAGATATGGGAAATGTATAGAGCAATGGTGAAAGAGTGCCCTAACAACGATATGATGAAGAACATGATTCAACTAACTTTCTATCGAGGGATCAATACCACCAACCAATGTATAGTGAATCAACTTGCCAGTGGGAACTTCATGACTACGCCTTATACGGAGGCGTGTGATATCTTGGCTGAGATGGCGGATACTTCTTCAGTGTGGCATTCTCGTGCTAATATTCCACAAGGTGACCCCAATGTGATTCACCTTCACAAAGAATTGCATGATCATGGACAAGCCATAACCGAGTTGACTACCACCATGAACCAATTGGCAAAGGCACAACTTCAACAAGTGCAAAATCTGAGGTAACTCAATGCAATAGAGGGAGTAAATGTGATGGTGAACAAACGAAGAACAAGAAGTACGCAAGTGCAACAAAGAGTGGACAATTTTATGCAAGATGATAATGGATTTGATCAAGATGAATCTTATAATGACCAAGAAGAGGAGGTCCAATATGTGAATAATTTTCAAGGGAAAAGAAACAACTACCAAAGCCCTAGCCAACAACAGTGGAGACCTCAAAATAATCAAGGCAATTGGAGTTATCACAACTAAGGTAATTGGAGTTATGGAAACAATCAAAACAATTGGAATAACAACAACATATCAAGGCAATTGGAGTGGAAGCAATAATCAAGGGAATTGGCATAACAACAATAACCAAGGCAATAGGGGAGGCAACAATCAAGGTGGGTGGAATAACAATCAAGGAAATCGGGGGTTAGGTTTTCAAAGGTCCCCGATGTATCAACAACCGAGCAAACCACCTCCTTATCCTTCCCATAGTCCTAGTTCTTCCAATAATGAAATGGGTCGTATTAAGAACATGTTCAAGCAAATGATGGAGAAGAACGCCGATTCTGATGCCCAACTTGCTTCACACAACACATTGATTCGCAATCTAGAGGTGTAAATGGGTCAAATCTCTCAAGCTTTAAATTCTCGTCCTAAGGGGGCACTACCAAGTGACACGATGGTAAACCCGAAGGGTGAGAACAATATGGGGCATGCCACAGCCGTTACTACAAGAAGTGGAAGAGGTAGGAATGCACCCACCTCAAGTCAAAGGCAACTTGTGAATGATGAGCAAGTGGTAGAATAAGAGGAGATCCCATCCAATGCAGTGCAAACAAATGATGAAGTGCGAATTGATATTGATGACACGGTGGAAGAAACTCAAGAGGAAGTGAACCCGTCTAGGGAGCATGTGATTGACATACCGGAACCGGTAGTGCAAAAGGCTAAGGCTCAATTGCTTAAGCCATCTCCGCCATATCCTCAAAGGCTCGCAAGAAAAATGGCGAGAATCAATTCAAAAAGTTCATTGATATGATGAAGAGTCTCTCGATAAATGTACTATTAGTTGAAGCCTTGGAGCAAATGCCCGGATACGCAAAGTTCATAAAGGACTTGGTGATAAAGAAGCAGTCGATGAATTTTGAAACTATCAAAGTCACTCACTAAGTGAGTGCAATTGTGTATTCGATGGCTCCTAAGTTGGAAGATCCTAATGCTTTCACAATCCCTTGCACCATCGGAAGTGCCGAGTTTGCCAAAACTCTTTGTGATCTTGGGGAGAGTATTAATTTGATGCACTAATCGGTTTTCAAGACCTTGGGAATTGGGCAATCAAGACCCACATCTATGAGATTACAAATGGCCGATCGTACAATGAATAGACCGTTGGGGGTGATTGAAGATGTATTAGTTTGTGTTGATATGTTCATTCTCCCAGTGGATTTTGTTATTCTTGATTGTGAAGTGGACTAGGAGGTGCTGATTATTCTTGGTAGACCTTTCCTTGCTACGGAGAAGGCTCTTGTTGATGTGGAAGCGGGAGAACTCACTTTCTGGGTGAGTGATGAAAAGGTGGTTTTCCACGTGTGCAAATCTATGCGGCAACCAAATTGCAATGAAGTGTGTTTCTTCGTGGACTTGGTGACGATGTGATTATTGATGATACAAGTGCCACGGTTAATGTGGGCGATATGTTGGAGGCCGTCTTGCTCAATTTTGATGATGACGAGATGGATGGCTTCATGAATATGTTAATTCTTTTCAAGGAATGGGGTCGTACAACTATGTACCTCGGAAACTTGAGAATAGGAAAACTCCTCCTACAAAGCCTTCAATTGAAAAGCCTCCGATCTTGGAGTTGAAGCCATTGACTCCACATCTCAGGTATGAATTCCTTATCCCTTGTTCTACTCTACCAGTTATTCTTTCCTCTTGCTTGACTAACATGCAGGTTGACTCTACATTGGCGGTGCTCCATAAGAGGAAGAAAGCTATTGGGTGGACTTTGGTGGATATTCGAGGAATAAGTCCCGCATTTTGCATGCACAAAATTAACTTGGAGGAAGATGCCAAAACCCTCCATTGAACATCAAAGGAGACTCAATGAAGCCATGCAAGACGTGGTAAAAAAATAGATTATTAAATGGTTGGATGCCGGGGTGGTCTACCCTATTTCCAACAGTTCATGGACTTCTCCGGCGCAATGTGTTCCGAAAAAGGGGGGCATAACAGCGGTCACCAATGATAAGAACGATTTGATTCCCACAAGAACGGTGACCGGGTGGAGAGTGTGTATGGACTATCGGAAGCTAAACAAAGTCACAAGTAAAGACCATTTTCCACTCTCCTTTCTTGACCAAATGCTTGATAGGTTGGCCGGTCGTGCTTTCTACTGCTTTCTAGATGGATATTTGAGCTACAACCAAATCCTTATTGCCCCGGAAGATTAAGAGAAAATAACTTTCACTTGTCCCTATGGCACTTTCACTTTCAAGCTGATGCCATTTGGCTTATGCAATGCATCGACGACTTTTCAACGGTGTATGATGGCGATCTTTACGGATATGGTTGAAGACTACCTTGAAGTCTTCATGGATGATTTCTCGGTAATCGGGGATTCCTTTGATGATTGTTTGGCTAATTTGGATAAAGTATTGGCAAAGTGTGAAGAACTTGTTGCTAAATTGGGAGAAATGTCATTTCATGGTCGAGGAAGGCATTGTCCTTGGTCACAAAATTTCAAAGAATGACATAGAGGTTGACAAGGCGAAGATAGAGGTGATTTCTAAAATTCCACCTCCAACCTCAGTGAAAGGTGTAAGAAGTTTCTTGGGTCACGCGGGGTTCTACCGGCGCTTCATAAAGGATTTTTCCAAAGTGGTGAACCCATTATGCAAGCTCTTAGAGAGAGCTGCTAAGTTTTACTTCAGTGATGATTGCATGAGAGCTTTTGAATTTCTTAAGTTCAAGTTGACAACAACTCTCATTATCACCGCTCCTAATTGGAGTATTCCTTTTGAGCTCATGTGCAGTGCTAGTGATGTAGCGGTTGGGGCAGTTTTGGGGAAACGTATCAACAAGATTTTTTATCCAGTCTACTATGCTAGTAGGACCATGAATGATGCCCAAGTTAATTACCCTGTTACTGAAAAAGAGCTCCTTGCCATTGTGTTTGCAATTGAGAAATTCTGCCCATATTTGATGGGTGCAAAGGTTATTGTTCATACGAATCATGCGGAACTTCGCTATCTTATGAGCAAGAAAGATTCAAAGGCTAAGTTGATGAGATGGGTGCTATTGTTCCAAGAGTTTGATATTGATATCCAAGATCGAAAAGGTTGTGAAAATCAAGTGCGGACCACTTGTCCCATTTGGAGGAGAAGGGGAGGCCGCATGATGGCCTTGAAATCAATGACTATTTCCCATACGAGCAACTCTTGGCTATGTCAATGAAGGAGGTGCCATGGTTCACGGATCTAGCAAACTTCCTTGTGTGTGGAATTATCCAGGATGTGCTCTCTTCAAATCAAAGGAAGAAGCTCAAATGAGATTGTCAAGATTATTATTAGGACGAGCCATACCTTTTCCGTATTTGCACGGATGGGGCAATTAGAAGATGTGTACCAGATGAAGAGCAAAATATTATTCTTGAGGCTTGCTATTCTTTGCCTTATGGTGGTCACCATGGCGGAGCAAGAATGACGACTAAAGTGCTAAGTTGCGATTTATATTGGCCCACTCTCTACAAAGATATAGTAATACGGTAAAAAGATATGATGAATGCCAACGGGCCGGTGGAATCTCGAAGAAGAATGAAATGCCTCTCACTACTATCTTAGAGATTGATATTTTTGATGTGTGGGATATTGACTTTATGGGTCCTTTTATGAGTTATTGTGGAAACACCTACATCTTGGTCGCGGTTGATTATGTGTCTAAATGGGCGGAGGCCGTTGCTCTACCCAACAATGAAGCAAGAAGTGTGGTGGCGTTCTTGAAGAAGAATATTCTCACAAGATTTGGTACTCTGCGGGCTATCATAAGTGATGAGGGGTCACATTTGTGCAACAAGGCTTTTGACACTTTGCTTAGCAAGTATGGTGTCACTCATAAAGCTACAACTCCCTATCATCCGCAAGCTAGCGGTCAAGTGAAAGTCTTCAACCGGGAGATAAAGAGCATCTTGTTCAAAACAGTGAATGCTAACCCGACGGATTGGTCAAAGAAGCTTGATGATGTACTATGGGCTTATCAGACTGCTTTCAAAACTCCTACCGGGATGTCTCCATACTGGTTGGTATTTAGAAAAGCTTGTCATCTTCCGGTTGAACTTGAGCACAAAGCACGTGGGCTTTAAAGAAGTTGAATCTTGATTGGGATGCAGCCGCTAACTTGCGGGTTGCACATTTGAATGAATTGGATGAGTTCTGGTACCATGCACATGCAAGTTCGTCCTTGTACAAAGAGAGGATGAAGTACCTTCATGACAAATACATCTGAAACAAGGAGTTCAAGGTGGGCAATCTTGTTTTGTTGTTCAACTCACGATTGAAGATGTTTCCCGGAAAGCTGAAATCTAAATGGAGTGGTCCCTTTGAAATTGTGGGTATGACACCTTTTAGTGTATTAAACTTGAAGAACAAAAATGATGAGGTATTCCGAGTCAATGGTCACCGGGTGAAGCATTATTTGGGACAAGTTGATGATGGCCACGTGGTGGCAGTTATTCATTTAAAGTGATGGTAATCTGCGTCATGCCGTGACGTTAAATCAGGCGCTTCTTGGGAGGTAACCCATGTTTCTTTTTCTTTTTTTTTTCTTTTATTCTTTTGTAGATAGGTGTTATTTTTGTGCTAATTAGATTTGAAGTGTATTGCAGGAATGAGTGTACTTTACAGGAACTATGCTCAGAAAAATTAGCTAAGTGTGAAAAAAGTATGAACCGCAAATGGATTGTGTGGACCACACAATTGTGGGTGCTACAACAGAAGGGAACTGCAACCACACAATTAAAGTGCAGACCGCAAAAATTGAGTTGGGAAATTGCAAACTCTCTGAAGTTTGGTCTGTCAGAGAAATGGCCAAAGTGCGGCCGCACAGCAAAATATGTGGTCCACACCAAAAATCTGCGGACCGTAGATCATTAAGGGCATTTGAGCCCCAAGTAACAGAGTGCAGACCGCAGAAGGAATTCTGCGGCCACACTCCTCCCTTGCCCCTAGGGGCTACTGTACATTTTTCCCCCTCTCTGAGCACTCTAAACTCTAAAATATTGAAATCGTTTGTTCAATCATCTGCCACACTCAATCCACATCCGTGATCACTCATCTGCATTACTTCATATCCGGTATGCTTCAATTACTCATAGAATATTTCAATTTTTAGTTTAATTTAGAATTTGTTTTAGGTAGTTTTAGGCAATTTGTCAAATATTTCAATTTTACTACCATGTGGGATTTAAACTATGTTAGGTTAACTGATAATCGCTCTATGGGGAATGGGTTATTTGTTTTTCATGCTTAAGTGTTCATACCATGTCGAATTTGTGAAAAATTATGTAAACCCTAGGAGTCTAATCGAGTTTGGTTTGAAATCTGCGGCCGCACAAGAAATTATGTGGTTCACAGAAGTTAAGACTAGGGTACTATAAGTGAGGCTGAATCTGCGGCCGCACTTGAAATTGTGCGGTCCGCAAAAATCCCATTGCGGCTGCAGAATAGCGTAATCTCTATCATCAGAGAGTTTTCACTTTTGGGATATCTAATGTGCGGCCGCAATGATAAAAGTTCGGACCACACTTCAAATCTGCGGTCGCACTAAAAATTATGCGGACCGCAGTTCCAAGTTCAAATTGTGAGGTCCGCACAACCCCGCCTACGGCCGCACTTGTAATTGTGCGGACCACACTTTCCCACCCTGCCAGCATGTTCTAAACTGTGTATTATTGTCTGCTTGCAATTGAATTACAACTGACTACTGCTGTTACTTGTTACAGAAAATGGTCAGATCTCGAGGCTGTGGTGATACATCAAAAGGGAGGGGTGAACCTTCCAGAAGTCAAGGAAAAAACACTTTACCCCTCGCCCTTCAAAAGATTATCACCAAGAAAGCTACAACCGGCAGAGGAAGAAATCCATAGCCCTCCGAATCTAGTTCATATACCCCATCTTGGGAAGCTTCGGAGGGCGACTCAGTGCAAGAGCAACTTGCTATCCAATCACAACCACAGGGAAGGTATCAACTCTGGGACGAGCCTTCCTCCTCACATAGTACCTCCGAGGATTCGGAGAGTGCTGGTCAGGCTTTAGAGCCCTCTTCTACACCTGTCCCTAAGGCACCAGCGGCTACTATTGACGATATTCCGGATGATGGCCGAGGGGGTGATACGACAGTTACCGGCCTTGAGATATCGAAAAAGAAAGAGGTATGGGAGGACCGTTTCATCAGTCTAGCTGCCCTCACCAATTTTCGTGGGTGGTGGCCGGTGAGATCGCTCACTCTTGAGCGACAGTTCCCACTCAAAGATCTCGAGAAGTATAATCCAGCAGTGTTGAGACAGTTCCGAGAGAGGAAGGGGTGGATGTGGTTCATCCAGACTGTTGTGGATGCCAAGGAGTATTTGGTACGGGAGTTCTATACCAATATGGCACACATAAAGAAAGGGATCAAAGTGACAAAAGTGAGGAATATGAAGGTGAGATTTGACCAACACACACTAAACACCTATTTGGGGTTTGAGGATGTTGAGCCGGCATAGTACTTGGAGAAGTTGGTGATGGGTGATGCAGCTCGCCCATGGTTAGCTAAGATTTTTTTCAGCCCCAGGGCCACATCCACCATGGATCACAACATGGGTTCCTATTCAACAGAACACCCTAAACTTCGAGGCGAAGGAATGGCAGACCTTCGTATGCAGCAGACTAGACCCGTGCCAGAATGAAACCAACATACCTATTCCACGGGTAGTTCTAGTCGCCTCTATTATGGTCGGGTACCCGATCAATGTAGGTTCCGTGATATTGGACAACATGTCAGTGGTCGCCAGGCAAGCTCATACCTCCTACCGTTATCCCAACACCATCACTGAGTACCTTACGGATGCACGGGTAGAGCCTAGAGATTTTGACACAAAGGTTAGGGCTAAGAAGCCTTCTCATGGTATTCTCTGATGGATGCACATAGCCCAAAGAGAAAGGGTCAGCCGACTACCACCGTAGGCCAGTCTGACAAGCCATCGGTGGTAGCAGCAGAGACAACCGATATGCCATCCACTTTAGCAGAGCCTTCATCCAGTGCATCTGCCATGCCTCCACCTTCAGCCTCAGTGCCTTCCATCTTGGCTTTGAAGCTGGTTCCTATGACCAATACACCACTTACTATGCTACGAGTCTCCCAGACACTGGCGAGCCTCAACAACTGGATGCAGACAGCTACTGCAAAGCTGTCTGACATATCCGGTCAGGTTGCAACACAATCATCTATTCCGGCACCTCAGATTCCCCCCACAGTTGAAGAATCCTTGAAGAAGCTCTTGGATAACCAAAACATAATTATGGCCACTCTGATACAACATGGGTCAGTGATAGAGGAGCTAGGAAAGGAAGTGAATAAGATGCGGAAGTCACAGGCCTCCAAGAAGTTAGTGGAGAAGCTTCGGTGACAGGTTACCAAGATTGCAGTAGCCGGAGACATTCCATTTGATATGCTGATAGACCCGCACCACCCATGCCCAGATCCTATAGCACCTACAACACCAGATGGCCAGTCTAAGGAGCCAAACACTACTGCTGACACTGTCGAGGCAGTACGTCAGATGTTCACCAACCCAGCCACTCCCGAACTTGAGAATGATGAGATCCAATTGGATGAGGCTGAGGTTGGTGCCACTGTCAGGGACACAAAGATGGCCACAGAGCCATAGGGAGTTTTCTTCACTCTCACCCTTCTTTTACTCTTATTTTGTTAAGCATTGGGGACAATGCTTATTTTTATTCGGGGGGGGAGGGGGGTGGAGTTTATTTGATATGATTTGATGATTCTGAGACAATTGGTTTGTAATAACTGACAGTATTCTCTTCTTTTTCCGTATTCTGTATATATTCTCTCTTCCCTTTTCTCATTATGTATATATCTTCTCTCATTATGTATATTCGTATTTCTTTCAATAGTTTTTGTTTGTAGCTTCTTTATGTTTGGTTCTCTTACTAGTTAGTGTTTAATTTAGTAGCTTCTTATCTATTTAGTATCTTCTTTTTGAATTAGTAGATTCGTTTTGATTTAGCAGCCTCTTTTCGATTTAGTAGATTCTTTTTATGTTTTAATGGATAATAAGCCTTTAGTTTTTTTAATGTTGCAGTTCTTTCCAAAGGTAATTTTTTATATGAACCGGGTGACTCTTCCCAACGATGGATGGCGTGACAACCTTCTTAAGGGACTGAGTTC
>AWOL01S0017657.1:104456-128007 GCA_000715115.1 Nicotiana otophora
GGGGGGGGGGGGGGTTCCAAAATTAACTAAAGAAAAAGAAAACGCTTACCTGTGCGCAATTGGTGCACGACCGTGCACGTGAGGTAGTAAAGGTCTGAAAATGCGTGGTCAGTGTGCGGATGCACACGTGAGACAATGAAGGTCTGAAAATGTGCGGTTAGTGCGCGCCTGCGCTCACTTTTATATATATATATATAAAACTTGCTACCTTCCACAACATGTGCCTTCCTGTACCTATTACATCATAGTATATACTAATTTCTATCTATTCTTTGATGTGAACAAATGTGAAGCAGAAAAAAGAAAATCTAACTAGCAGAAAGGTTAGAGGTAGTTCTGAGATATAATCGTCAGCTTGACTCAACCAGGCATTGATTTTGATGCTCGAGGATTTCTGTGCAAATTCCCCAACAAGATACGGTTTTAGTCTGTGCCCATTTACTTTAAAACTTTCTGTTCTGTCTTGGTTTTGGATCTCAATTGCCCCGTATGGTGATACATGTTTCACCACACATGGTCCCGTCCATCTAGACTTGAATTTTTCAGGAAATAATCTGAGTCTACTATTGTATAGTAAGACTCTGTCCCCTTCATGAAACTCCTTTGGCTTAATTATACGATCATGCCATATTTTAGTATTTTCCTTGAAGATTCGCGCACTTTCATACGCGTCTAGTCTTAACTCTTCCAATTCATTCATCTGCTCCAACATGTGATCACCTGCAAGACTAAGATCAAGATTAAGCACCTTAATTTCCCAATAAGCCTTATGTTCTATCTCAACAGGTAGGTGACACGACTTACCATACACTAATTTGAATGGAGAAGTCCCTATGGTCGTTTTGAACACAGTTCTATATGCCCATAGTGCTTCATCCAACTTGACAGACCAATCTTTATGAGAAGCACTAACTGTCTTTTCAAGAATTCATTTTAGTTTCCGGTTGGCCACTTCGACTTGCCCACTAGTTTGGGCATGGTACGGGATTTCTGTTTTGTGTGTGACCCCATACTTGGACAGTAGTGCAACAAAATGCTTATTCACAAAGTGTGACCCATTATCACTAATAATCACTCGAGGTGTCCCAAAATAGGTAAAGATGTTTTTCCGCAAAAACTCACACACCACCCGAGCATCATTGGTCCTAGTAGGGATTTCTTCGACCCATTTAGAGACGTAGTCAACGGCTACTAGGATATACTCATGAGAATGCGACATTGGGAGCAGACCCATGAAGTCAATGCCCCAAACATAAAAAATTTCACATACCAGAATGGAGTTGAGAGGCATTTTATCCCTCTTGCTAATATTACCTGCTCTATGACACTTGTCATATGCAGCTACATACGCCCTTGCATCTTTGTACAGAGTAGGCCAAAAGAAACCGGCTTCCATGACCTTTGTTACAGTGCTATTTCCACCATAGTGTCCTCCAGCTGCTCCATCATGGCAATGAGACAAAATACTTGCCATTTCTCTTTCAGGCACACATCTTCGAATCACACCATCTGCATACAGTTTAAACAAGAAAGGGTCATCCCCAAAATAACTTTTTACCTCACCTTGAAGCTTTAGTCTTTGATCACGAGTGAGGTCACGGGTAACCATCCACTAGCCAAAAAGTTGGCTACATCCGCATACCATGGCGGCCTTTCGAAGACCGCTACTATAGAAAAAATCTGCTCATTAGGGAACTCTTCCCTTATTTCGACTATTTCAACTGGAGATTTCTCAAGTCGAGATAGATGATCTGCAACTTGATTTTCTCTGCCATTCCTATCTGTTACCTCTAAGTCAAACTCTTGGAGCAACAACACCCACCGCATCAGACGCGACTTGGATTCCTTCTTACTCAACAGGTATTTCAACGCTGAGTGATCAGTGTGTACAATCACCTTACTTCCAACAAGGTAAGATCTAAACTTGTCAAAAACAAAGACCACAACAAAACATTCCTTCTCAGTAGTGGCATAATTGACTTGAGCATCATTCAATGTCATGCTTGCATGGTAGATGGGCCTAAACATTTTATCTCTTTGTTACCCCAGAACTTCTCCCACAACTATATCACTAGTATCACATATTATCTCAAATACCTGGCTCCAATCAGGTATCACCATAATAGGAGCACTAACAAGCTTTTCCTTTATCAATTCAAATGATCTTAAGCACTCCACATTGAAAATAAACTTGGCATCTTTCGCTAGCAATGTTGTCAATGGCTTGGTAATGCTGGAAAAGTTTTTGATGAACCTCCTATAGAACCCAGCTTGTCCCAAGAAACTTCTTATGCTCTTTATCGAAATCGGGGGAGGGATCCTAGAAATAACATCAACCTTAGCTCGATCAACTTCAATTCCATGCGCAATTACTTTGTGGCCCAGGACAATCCTCCTTCACCATGAAGTGACACTTCTCTCAGTTAAGAACTAAGTGAGTGGCTTTATAACGTTCAAGCATGAGCTTCAAATTCATCAAGCAATCCTCAAAGTCATCACCAAAAAGGGTGAAATCATCCATGAACACCTCTAGACACTTCCCGTTTAAATCAGAGAATATAGACATCATGCACCTTTGAAAAGCGACTAGTGCATTACATAGCCCAAACAACATCCTCCTGTAAGCAAAAATACCTGACGGGCAAGTGAATATGGTCTTCTCAACATCTTCTGGTGCAATAGGTATCTGATTGTAGCCTGAATATCCATCCAAAAAGCAGTAATATCCGTGTCCAGCCACTTTCTCGAGCATTTGATCAATAAAAGGGAGTGGATAGTGGTCTTTCCTTATTGCATCATTCAATCTTCTATAATCAATGCTCATTCTCCACCCGGTGACTGTTCTTGTGGGGATCAGTTCATTATCTTTATTTTTTACCACTGTCATGCCCCCTTTTTAGGTACAACTTGCACTGGACTAATCCACTGGCTATCAGAGATGGGAAAAATCACTCTCGGATCTAGCAATTTGATGATCCCATATGCACTACCTCCTCCAAATTTTTGTTCAACTTGAGTTGAGGCTGCACCATTGGCTTGCTATTTTCTTCCAACAGAATTTTGTGCATGCAAATGGCTAGACTGATTCCTTGAATATCAGGTATGATCTAACCAATGGCCTTCTTGTGCTTTGACAGTAGCTCCACCAGCTTTTGCTCCTGTGTACCTGTCAAGGCAGCAAAAATAATCACAGGAAAATTGTTAGTTTTGAGAAAAACATATTTCAAGTGAGTGGGGAGGACTTTCAATTCCACATTGGGCTTAGAAGCCTCCTCTTTTAGTTCCTCCTCATCAACCACTTGATCCTCAGTTTTAAGAGCTTCAGCCTCTTTCTTTATTTCAGGATCTTCATCCTCCACTGTGCTAGACTGAGTAATACACCTCTCTAGAGTATCCCCTACAAGCTTGTCAAACTTGTACTTTTCAGCCAACTCTCCAATGACATCTAGCTTGAAACACGAGTAGGTAGGCACCTCATCACTGGGGTATTTCATCATTCTCTTCATCTGGAACACTACTTTCTCATTTCCCACTCTAAGCATAAGCTGCCCCTCATAGATATCAAGGATGACTCTACCTGTACATAAAAATTCCTTCCCTAGAATTAAAGGCACCTCCTTGTTCACCTCCATATCCACCACAATAAAGTCTACGGGGAACACAAACTTGTCCCCCCGCACTAGAATATCTTCAATGATTCCCTCAGGTAGAATGGTGTTTTAGTCGACCAGTTGTAGGGACACTGGTATTGATTTGATCACTCCAAGTTCACTTTCCAGTTTCCTGAATACAGACATGCATTAGATTTATAGACGCACCCGAATCACAGAGGGCCTTGTCAAATTTTTCACTCCCTAACGAGCATGGTATGGTTAAGCTTCCTGGGTCCCCACATTTTTGGGGAATTTTGTTTTGCAATATGGCACTGCAGTGGGCATTCAGCTTGACCATTGTTGTCTCCTCTAATTTCCTCTTGCTAGACAGGATTTCCTTCAAGAACTTTGCGTAAGCAGGCATCTGAGTGAGTACCTCTGTGAAGGGAATGTTCACATAAAGTTGTTTGAGCATCTCCAAGAATCGCCCAAAACATTTGTCAAGATTCTACTGCTTCATCTTTTGAGGGAACGGTAGAGCTGGCATATGGATACTTTCTTCAATTTCCTTTTGTACCCCGCTATTCTGGCTCTTTTGTTCTTCATTCTTTTCCTCTACTAGTTTCTCAGTCTGCTTGTTAACCACCTCTGATTTAGCCTTCACTATTGGGTCAGTCAATGCTTTTCCACTTCTCTGAGATACAATGTTGATTGTTTCCTTCGGGTTCTTTTCAATGTCGGAGGGAATAGTCCCAAGTGCCCTCTTAGACAACAAATTTGCAATCTGTCCCATTTGCCTTTCTAAGTTCCGGATAGCCGTGTCTTGAGTCTAGAATTTTTCATCTATTTTGTTAATGAATGCCTTCATGAGATCTTCAATATTTGACTGATTTGGCTATGGTGGCTGGTATTGCTGCCTCTGCTGGTTTTGAAAACCTGGTGGTCCCTAACCCTGGGGTTTGAGATTGTTTTGCTGCCATAAGTTCAAGCTCCCATTAGGTGAACTCCACGAAAAACCTGGATGTATTTGGCCCATAGCATTAAAGTTGTTCCCACCTTGGTAGTTTCCTCTATTAAAGTTCCCCACAACGTTGACCTCCTCAACTGTAGCTTGACACTCATGTGTAGGGTGTCCCATCCCACATATGTCACAACCCACATGTGGTTGAGTTTGCACCTGAGCCATAGTTAATTGCTTGATGTCCTTAGCTATAGCTGCAATTTGGGCCTGCATTGCTACAGACGATTCTACTTGGTGCACCCCTTCTGATTTTCTCCGATCCCCTTGGTCTGTGGACCATTGATCTGCATCTTCAGATAGTTCATTCAAATTAGTGACAATCTCTTCCGGAGTTCTCTTCATCAGAGGGCCTGCAACTGCACTATTTAGCAATCTCCTTGATGACAGGTTTAAACCATCCCAAAAGTCTTAAAGTTGCATCCATTGATCCATTCCGTTGTGAGGGCACCTCCGCAGCAGCTCCTTAAATCTTTCCCATGCTTCAAATACTCTCTCGCCTTCACCTTGGCTGAAATTGTGAATCTCCTTCCTCATCCTTCCAGTTTTAGCAGTCGAGAAGTATTTTTCTAGAAAGTTGGTAGTCATCTCCTTCCACATACGGATTGACCCTATGGGCATACTTCTCAAGCACTGCTTTGCATCATCCTTCAGCGAGAATGGGAATGCTCTGAGGTATATAGCATTATGTGATGCTCTGTTGTAGTGGAATGTGTTCATAATTTTATCAAAGTCCATCAGATAGTTGTTGGGATCTTCATTGGGTTTGCCTCTGAAAATGCAATTATTCTGAATGGTCTGGATAACTCCCTGTTTAAGTTTAAAATTGTTGGCATCGATGGGTGGGGGCCTCACACTAGACTGTTGTTGGTTGTACACCGATCTAGCATAATCTCCCAGGCCTAGGACCTGTATTTTCAAATGCATCCTCGATAATTAAATTGGGATTGAGTCTTCGATCCCCATCAACCGTTTCATCCGCAATTCTGCAGGCTGCTTCAGCCACTAACCATGCTTCTTGTTGCTGAGCCGCCTCTCTGGCAGCTAGGTCTACTATCTCTTCGTTGTTTACCATTTTATCTTGAGTTTAAGGCTGACCCAATAACAATCCACTCGATCCTTTCTCTCTTTTCAACTGCCTCAGGTGTTTGTCTAACTCTGGGTCATATGGAACCAAGTCCTTTGAAGAGGATCGAGTCATACACCGCTGAACTTAAACTGTTGTATGTACATATGAGAAGAGCGTAAAAAAAGAAAATAAAATAACGTTATTCCTGAATTAGCACTGAAAATTAATTTAAACACTATTAATCGGCAATCCTCGACTACAACGCCAAAATTTGACGAGTGCAAAACCGGTGTACAAAACGTAGGCTCCCTAGTCAAAGATAGTATAGTATTAAATCGTCTCCATAGTAATTGGTTTCAACAATGTTCTATTAATTCTTCAGCTCCACCCTATCCAGGATAATAAACCTTTTAATTTATGTTATTATTGACTACAAATAAACTAAGATTTTCAACTGTAAGAAACTGAAGATACCCGAATGATTAGTAACAACAATGGATATCGGTGCGAGAGGTAAGGGCGATGACAAGATATGTGATCAACTATTGTTCCGGGTAACTCTATGCTAAATTCAATCTTAACTTCTATTGATTCTTTCGATTTCAACAAATGTTTAGACTACTTCAGGGATTCCAATTCTTCTTCCGAATAAATTTGATTCCTTTAGCTAGCCTAATAACAGGTCCTCTGAATATATGCACTAAAATAGTGAATGAACGATCTTTCGAAGAGCACCTCTCGGTTATTCTCCTGAACTGGGTAAATCGATAACTCCTTAAGCTCTTTCGATTACCTAGAAGGGGCGTAAAATCAACCCAGTTAAGATGGTACAAAGCAAATAGCAGCAGACTTCTCTTTCGATTAAAGTAAATCTACGATAAACCTTGCAAATTCAATTAATAACTCATTCAGTAAAGTCGAGAAATTAGCATAGAGTAAAACCGAAAACAATAGTCAATTCACAACATCCGTCAACAACCCTGAGGAGAATTACTCCATAACGAAGAAAATATTCATAGCAAGAGTATTAGAAGAACAAGGAGACATTACAATTCCCAAATTCAAACCAACTTTCGTATTGAGTGAATTGGATCAAGTATCTTGCTTTCTCGTTGCTTTCGTGCTTCTTCTCCCTCCAAAGTTGCCCTCCAAATCCAAGATGCCCTCTTTTAAGACGAGCTAGGATTTATATAGGTCAAGGGAAGTTGCCTCGAAAATTACAAAATTAGCCGTGGGAGAATTTTTTCGGACAGACGTGCACTGGGCAGGTGACCGCGCATATGGCCGCGCACTTTGGCCAGTTTCTGCTTGTCGTGCGCGGCCGCGCAGCTGGGCAACTTTCTGATCTCTTCTTCCTTCTTCTTTTTAAGTACGCTAGCATCCTTTGATCCTCGAACATAATCCCAAATTATTCCATAAGCTTTTTACTTAGCCTTCAAAGCTCCATAGTAGCTCAAAATCGCTCTTGCAAAGCATAAAGCACACAGTCAGTGCAAATTAATACCATTTAAAGCTCAAATATTAGTAAAGTGCAGCGAATTATAGTGCAATTAGTTGCCAAAATACATAATTATAGCCTACCATCAATGCCTCAAGAGTTGGAAAAGCATGAGCCGAGAAAAGAAAATGGAAGTGCTTAAGGAAAGATGAACCTGTTCTATCATAGCATATCCAACCTTAGTCCAAAAGCCTTCATTGCATTCCGAAAAAAGGCCCTATGTGATTTCAAGCCGAGTGAGCTTACATTAGTGGTGATTTACATGAGGGCAAGCCAATGGTACTTAAAGTCGTACTTGTGATATTCTTTTGAGAGAGATGAGTGAACCTTTCGCAAATCCTTGGATTGAGTGCTAAATTCTTAAGTGAGATAGTCAACCAGAGAGTAGAGGAGGAGGAGTTTGGGATCCACAATTACCTACATGAAAGAGCGATCTTCCTTGATGAATAAAGTCAACTCTTGATGCTCAAGTGCCACAATAGAACTATTTATGCTTAAAAGTTAACTTGTTGCCTTGTTGATAATTCATAAGTGGTGTGGGTAATTGTTGATCCCAATTGATGTGTGAGTGACTCACTTTGATTTTCTGGAATGACTCTTAACTTGTGGAGGTGGGAACCACTTTATTTGCTTGAGTACAAGCAAAAGCTTAAGTTTAGAAAAGTTGATAAGGGTGGATATTTACTACTTATTAGCGCCTTTTAGCTTTCGTTTTGGTCCAAAAGTGTTTAATTGTGTTCCCGAAAACTAATAAAATGTGCTTAGTTGCAGGAATATTGGAAGATGAAGTCCCGAGATTAAATCCAACTCAAGAAGGAGTAATCTGAACTCAAGGACAAAAGAAGGCACAAAAGCTCAGAAATGCCGACCGCAAAATATCATATGCGACCACAGGTTATGAAGGAAAATCTAGCAGAGACTGGTGCAAAGTGCGGTCTGCACATGAATTGTGCGGCCACAGAAGCTGGGTCAGAGCAAAGTTCAGAGAATCTGCAATTCAAGCCCATCAAAAATACGGACCGCACAATTATTGTGCGACCGCAGTCACAATTGTGCGGACCGCAAAAGAGCAAGATGCGGCCTCAGTTACAAATCTGTGGACCGCAGATAGAGTGCAGTGCGGACGCAGTTCAGAATTATGCGGCCGCAGATTTCCAATCCTGTCAAGCTGAAGAAAAGTGTGGACCGCACATGGAATTGTACGGCCGCAGAACCTCCGAAAGAGCATTTTTTGTCCGAAATTTCCAGCCCTGTATAAATAGACAAGTTTCACATTTTTAGGTTAACTTTTGACATCATCTGCTACAGTAGTCGTTTTCTTTTACTCTTTTTAGTAGTGTTTCATATTTTGAGCTATTTTAACTTAGATTTTATCATTTTAATTAGCAATATGAGTTTAATTATTATTTCTTCTTCTATTTCTTCCATTTCAAGCATGAGTAGCTAGATTTTTCACTAGGGTTGTGACCCAACCCTAATGTGTAAACTTAATGGGTGTTTAATTTATTGCTTATTTATAGTTGAGTATTTATTATTTAGCCTTGTTCTTGATTTTATTTGTGGAATTAATAGTTGCAAATATTAGTTCATGCCTATTTGACTTGGTCTCTACTTGAGAAGAAGAGACTTAGTCTAGAAAAACTTGGCTAACAAGAAATTGGGTTAATCGAGAGATTGATAAGCCCAATTAAAGGGTTGAACCTAGAGATAGTAACAACCTGACTTGAGATTTTATCAACTATTTTGTTCAATACCCATTTGGACTTGAGAAAACTAAATTGGACAAAATCACTCTCTAACCGAGAGGTATTGAGTGGGTAATTGAGTGTTGATAGCTATAATACACCCCGACCAATAAAACAAGCTTTAAAGTTATATCCCATTAGGCAATCATCTAGGTGAAGGTCATAGCCCTAGGTTTTTTTACAACATTTGAAAAACAACAAAAATAATTTCCTAGTTTTAATTCTCAACTTGCAATCGTAGTTCAAATTAGATTTCAAAACAACCAAATTTTTTGGAAGAGTAAATTTAGATATTCAAATTCACACATTACGATATATACTACTAACTCCCATCTATAGCTCCCTACAGAATTCGACCCCGACTCTTGTTGGGTACCATTATTATATCGACCGTTTTCATAACCTCGAATTAAGGTATGAACTTGGACGAGATCATTGTTCATCGTTGGAATTAATTTGCATTGACTCGATTTATTATAATCTGTTGCTTTAATTCACATGTTACTTGTCGATTTCTGGGAAACCTTCGTGTTGGTTGTGTTCTTACTAAGTATTCTATATTCTTGCTCTTTTCTGAAGATTGAGTAGCATTATTGATTTGTTTCATTGTTGGAATTAGTTTCATTTACTTGATTCCCCTGTATATATTTATTTATGTATATATGTATCTCATTCCTTTGTTTATATTAGGAATATTCCATTAAGTTGAATTGTTTGTTCAATCAGTCTTGCTTGTATCCTAGCTAGTTGTTTTGCCTGCGTGCCGTGTTATATTATTTCCTTACTGTAGTTCTTTACTGGTCTAGTGGCAGTATAATGGATGTGATGAGTAATGATTGGGTACGATCATGTCTTCGGGCAAGGCGGGTGGTGGGGAAAAGGGTAGTAAGGAGGGTTGGGGAACCTCTAGGCTGAGAATTAGTTCCTGGAACATAGGGACATTGATAGGTAAGTCTATTGAATTAGCGAAGATTCTCCAGAAGAGCAAGATCAACATAGCTTGTGTCCCGAAGACCAGATGGCTGGTTACTTAGGCGCGGGAGGCAGACGGGTTTAAGTTGTGGTACTCGAAGCGGGTGAGGGGGAAGAATAGGGTAGGCATATTTGTTGATAAAGATCTTAGAGAGCTAGTTGTAGAGGTAAGGAAGGTGAATGACAGGCTGATGGCTATTAAGATAGTTGTGGGAGGGTTTACTTTGAACATAATTAGTGCTTACGCGCCTCAAGTGGGTTTGTACTAAGATGAGGCTCATTTGGGAGGACTTAGATGGGTTTGTGGGGGGAATTCCGCACACCGAGAAGATTCTCATAGGAGGATATTTTAATAGCCACATTGGGGGAGTTATGACGGTGTGCATGTCAGCTTTGGTTTTGGTGACAAAAATGGAGGAGGAACTTCTTTGTTGGATCGTGCTAAAGCCTTTGATTTGGTGGTCGTTAACTCGTGTTTTCTGAAGAAGGAGGAGCAATTGTTCCCTTTCAGAGTACGGTGGCCAGGATGCAAAATTATCATCTAATTCTTAGGTGGTGTGATAGAGGTATATACATAAATTGTAAGGTTATCCTGAGTGAGAATCTCACGACTCAACATAGGCTATTAGGTATGGACCGGACGATCATGCGGACAAAGAAAAAGAGGGTAGTGTCTCGCCTGTCTAGGATCAGGTGGGGTGCCTTGTCAAAGGACAAATCTCAGGAGTTGGGGGGAGACATTAGTGGTTATAGGAGCTTGGAGGAGTAGAGGGGACACGAGTTGTATATGAATCATGACAACAAACTGTACCAAAGAAGCTACAGGGGAGGTGTTTGGGGTCTCGAAGGGTTTCTTTGGTGGCCGCAAAGGGATCTGGTGGTAGAATAACGAGGTATAAGGTAAAGTGAAAGCCAAGAAACTGGTGTATAGAGAGCATAGACAAGGCGGAGAGGATGGCCAACGAGGAGAGGTATAAGAAGGCTACAAAGAAGGCGAAGTTGGCGATCACTGCGGCTAAAACTACAATGTTTAGACGTTTGTCTGAAGAGCTTAGGGAGAAATGCGGGGATAAGAAGTTGTACAGGCTGGATAGAGTGAGAGAAATGAAGTCCCATGATTTGGATCAAGTAAAGTGCATAAAATATAAGGAAGGTAGAGTTATGATGGATGAGGTACATATTAGGCGAAGGTGGTAGTCATACTTCCATAAACTCTTAAATGAAGGGGGGATAGGGATATCATGTTTGGTGATTTGGAGCATTCCGGGAGTCACACGGGCTTTGGGTACTGTAGGTGCATAAGAGTAGGGGAGGTCGAGGGGGTGATGCATAGAATGAGTAGGGGTAGAGCGACTAGGCCAGACAAAATCCCGGTAGAATTCTGGAAGAGCGCAGGTAAGACAGGTTTAGAATGGCTCTCTAGGTTGTTCGACCTAAATTTTAGGACGAAAATGATGCATGAAGAGTGAAGATGGATTATGATGATTCCCTTGTACAAGAACAAGGGTGATATCCAGAATTGCAACAAGTATGGGTGTATCAAGCAGTTGAGTCATACGATAAAAGTTCGGGAGAGGGTGGGGGAAGGGAGAATGATGTGGAATGTGTCTGTTTTGAGAACCAGTTCGGTTTCATGTCGGATCGTTCGACAATGAAGATATTTCCGAGGAAATTTGTGGAGTAGTCTAGGACAATGAAGAAGGACTTGTATATGAAGTTTATTGACCTAGTGAAAGCATATGATAAAGTCTCGAGAAAGGTTCTATGGAGGTGTTTAAAGACTAGAGGTGTGCATGTAGCCTACATTAGGGTGAGTAAGGACATGTATGATGGAGCTAAGACACATGTAATGATAGGTGGAGACCCAGAACACTTTCCGATTATAATGGGGTTGCAATAGGGATCAACCCTTAGCCCATTTTTATTTTCCTTGGCAATGGCACACTAACGCGTCACATTCAAGGGAAGGTGCCATAATATATACTATTTGCGGATGATGTAGTTCTTACTGACGAGACGCTAGGAGGCGTTAACGATAGGCTGGAAGTTTGGAGATAGACTCTTGAGTCTAAACATTTCAAGCTGAACAGGACCAAGATGGAGTACTTGGAGTGAAAGTTTAGCGAAGTTACCCAAGAAGCGGACATGGATGTAAGGCTTGATACATAAATTATCCTAGGATAGAAAGTTTCAAGTGTCACGCCCCGACCTCGGGGAGCGCGACTGGCGCTCAACCAAGATAACCCGGTCAAGCAAGCCTGCTAGATACTTTCTACCCGACCTTGCCCATGAATAGAGTGGAGATGTACTCCATTAATTAAACATTGAAAAGATTTCATAAACAACACCCATTTCATTACCATTAGCAGCTTCATTTAAAATTTCCAAAACATTACATGTTTATAGATATAATGAAAAATATATTTTCCAACTACCAACACGTCTAGTTCAATTCCCAACATCAAACACCACTCACAACCTGTCTACGGGGCCTCTAAGTACAACAGAAGAGTAGTATGGAAGTGCCGGAAACAAGGCCTCAGCTATACCTCATAACACAACGTATAACATCAAATGACATCAGGCCCGAAATAGAGTAGGGCTCACCAAAACCTGATGAATAGGGAGTAACTACTAACGAGATCCAAAGATGCC
This sequence comes from Nicotiana otophora, assembly GCA_000715115.1. Lineage (NCBI taxonomy): Eukaryota > Viridiplantae > Streptophyta > Magnoliopsida > Solanales > Solanaceae > Nicotiana > Nicotiana otophora. Next base: position 117,007 of record AWOL01S0017657.1, read on the forward strand.
CTCTGATGAACCACATACATCCATTGAGGATGCAGCGCCACCGGCAAAAGGGATGTTAGTACATATGGAATAGTACTAGTATGTAAATCTAAATGTCCTCTTTAAAAATAGAATGCCAATATAAGAAAGGAAAACCATGGAAACAGCAAGCAACGATCAATGATATCCAAATGCCAAGTTAAAACTTAACAGTTATCAAAGTACGAAGATAATACTGTGAAGATGATAATCAAAATATGAAGATAATGTTATTTTTGGTTGGGATATCTTTAGTACCGATATACCGCCGTGAATTTAGCACGGAGTCCGATCACGGCCCGATCGGCTAAGCCGTCTCATCCGAAGACATCAAATCACAATACCACCGTACTTTTAGCACAGAGTCCGATCTCAGTCTGATCGACTAAGCCGTCTCACCAGAGACATCCAATCATAACAACTTCTACACAAAGCGGCCACGTCGCCTCACCCCAATGTGTGCGGGTGGAGGAGTAATCACAATCACCACCATATGTGTGGCATAGCGTTCGATCTCGACCCGATCGGCTAGGTCATCTCACCACAATGCCGTGTGGATCAACATCACCCTTTTGCTAGCAATCATATCATCCCAATTAAGGGGAATATTCTTCTCACATCAATCTCATCCCAAATAAGGGAAATAATCACAATGCACTCTTACACCGATACGTGTAGTTTCGGGGTTAGGTTGTTCCCACCTACCCTTCTTTGGTGACTAACGATACTTCCAAAAATATTTTTGATTTTCATACAAGGGAAACATAAATACAATTACATTTACCTCATAACCTTTCATACCGTATATAGATTTATTAGTACTTTCAACCACTTACAACATCATCGTTTCATTGGCTCTATTGGCCATACATATGATTTTTCTTTCGTGGCACAATGACCGTATTTTATATTCCACACTTTATTTTTTTACTTTCAAGGATCATCATCATAAACATCAACATATAGAATATTCCGGAAATTATTTTAAGTTCATTTGTAATGAAGACTTTAAACACAGTGAATCTTTGTCCAAGAAATATAGTAAAATGATTGGCAATCAAAGCGGAAGTTAAAATCATAAACGAGTAACACACCATTTATTCTTGAAATACTTTCCCCCAAAGGGGAAATGTACAATTTCAACTCATGAATATGTAAGAGCTTAAAACACATCGAAAATGCTTACAAATCATAACATTAGTTAAAATAGCCACATTTGGGCATGACTCGAGTACATAAGCTTTTAGGCAAATCTATTTTCGAAGTCATTGTGAAACAGTTGAATCAAGGCTCATTCCATAACGTTTGTCACATCATTTCATTTTATTGGTACCATTGGCCACAAGTATAATTTTCATTATTGGCACGGTGACCACACTTTATATCATCAACCTACTTCTTTCACTTTCAAGCATCTTTATAGATTATCAACAATAAGGATTTCAAATTAAGACTTTAGGTACACATATGAGCAATTAAGAGTCTTAAGCACATCGAGTTTTTCTCACACAATTTGGCATCATAACTTTCATTTGAAACACTTATCAAAACCATAACATTTTAATACACATATCATTCGTGAACACATTCCCAAAGGATAACATAATGTGATAGGAATATTCGAAACACGTTTTGAACACATAACTTTCAACACTCTGTTTACTCGGCATAATCGAATTTATTAGGAAAAACTCAGAACATGGGAATCAGGAACTTGAACTAACCATACTTGAAGCTTACGGGGACACTATGGAATTCGATTTTAAGAGAGAAGTTTAGCCAACATACCTTGCTTTGAGCTTTCCTTAAATTACTACAATGTTCCGAAAATCCTAGCAATCCCAATCTATTTTGAGACATAACAAAATTGAACATAAATTAGAAAGATATTCATGGTTTCAACACATTTGAGCATTTTATCAAACACTAGGTGTGCAAAATCGACTACAAGGTTCTTCTACAAGATTTCCTTTACTCCACAACTCATTCAATACCAAGAGTTTACTCATATTATCTCAATTACCTTCCCACCACCCTTATAGCTATATGCATGCATAAATAACAACTCTCATACCCAAGAATCACATTTCTCATTACCTACTTTCAGTCCAAATCACGAAATTTAGGGCTAAGGAGTAAAACCTTACCTATTTGATGAAGATCTTGTGGATTTCTCCCATGAATCTCCAAAGCTTGAGCAAGAATTTGAAGCATGACAATGTTGGTGCCCTCACTTCTCTCTCTCTAGAATAACTCTCTCCTCTTTCTAAAATATCAGATCTTTCCTTCTAAAATGGCCCCCTAAGGCCTTATATCAAAATAGGGTCGGATAAGAAAAATTCCAAAAATGACCCCCGAAGTCAATTATGTGGTGCAATTATGTGGTAGCAGAATCGTTATGTGGGCGGCATAATCGATTATGTGGCCAGCAGAATCGTTATGTGGGCAACAGAATTTTTATGCGGCCAACAGAATGATTATGCGGCCAGCAGAATGGTTATGCGGCCAGCAGAATGGTTATGCGGCAAGCAAAATTATTTTTCAAAATTTGTCTATTTTTTGTTCCACTCTGCGATGCTTATGCGGTCCGCGGAATAGTTCTGCGATAGCAAAATTGACCGTAGAATCGTTTTCTTCTGTCAAAATTCTCATCAACACTTCAGTGCATTCTTCAACCCAAAAAGTTAGTACCGTGGCTCGTTTTCTACAATCCTCAAACCCATTAGCCTACCTCGGTATCACGAAACCTTAAATTCCTTAGCAAACTTTTACGGGGCCTTACATCAAGTACCTTGGGTCTATAATATAGGATGATGGAGAGATTGATGAGAATGTCACGCATCCTATCGGAGCAGGATGGTTGAAGTGGAGACTCGCTTCCGGTGTCTTGTGTAATAAGAATGTGTCATTGAAACTTAAAGGTAAGTTCTACAAGGTAGTAGTTGATGCTCTTGCTAAGTATGCCACAACTATTCCAGATCAAAAATATTTCTTCCAGGAAAATGACTCACCACGAGAGGTAAGAGGTCCCTTGAGGATGAACAAACTTATACTTCCCAACTTCAGGAGAAGGACTAAAAAGCCCTCGACTTGGTTTTTTGAATCACCATGAGCTGAACTACATAGTATAGGAAATGAGGAACATTGTTCTCTGAGTCTTCTTTGTAGTATGTTCCTAAGTTCACAAGTGTAAAGGTCAATGACCATCAGGTATAATAAGAGGATTTTATCATTCCTAGTTTTTTTGTTAAGGAGGTCAGGGCTATGCTCGGTCATTTCTCCCCTACTTTTCCCTTGTATTTTTGGTTGGAGGTAAGGTTTATGTCCCCCTCAATGTACTCCTTTCTTTCTTCAATAATATACAAGGTAGTGGTCCATGCCAAACCCTTCATCACCGCAGGAGGTGAAAGCCTAGGTGGATGGATTTAAATTAAAAAACAGTTATACAAGGTAGTAGTTAGACCGACCATGTTGTATGGGGCAGTGTGTTGGCCGATTAAGAACTCTCATTTTCATAAGATGAAAGTATTTGAAATGAGTATATTAAGATGGATGTGTAGGTATACCAGGTTAGATAAGATTAAGGATGGAGTTATTTGGGATAAGGTGGGAGTAGCTCCCGTGGAGGATAAGATGCGGAAGGCGAGGTTGAGATAGTTCGGGCATGTTAAGAGGAGAAGCATAGAAGCCCCGATTAGAAGGTGTGAAAGGTTAGCCTTGGTAGGTATCAGTAGGGGTAGAGGTAGGCCTAAGAAGTCTTGGGTAGAGGTGATTAGGCGGGACATGGCACAACTGAAGCTTACTGAGGATATAACCCTTGATAGGAGGGTGTGGAAGTCGAATATTAGGGTAGAAGGTTAGTAGGTAATCGACTGTTTTCCTTTGTTTGCTCAGTTCGCTAGCAGCCTGGCGAGAGGAGTAGAGTCCAGCAACATTGAGTCCCAAAATAGATTTTCTATTCAAATCCCTACTCAACATGGTGCCTTAAGGAGAATCTGAAGTTGGTTGCTAGCGGAAGGAACGCGATTGTTAATATGATATATTTTTATTTTTAGATTGTTATTACTACCTAGAGTCTAAGTGCTTTCTTGGCTTCGATCGTATTTTTATCTTGTTATTTTTTTTATTTGTTGCCATTATTCCTTTTCATCTTTTCTCCAGCCGAGGGTCTGTCGAAAATAGCCTCTCTGCCCTTTCAGGGTAGGAGTAAGGCTGCGTACATCTTACCCTCCCCAAACCCCACTTGTTGAAACTCACTGGGTTTGTTGTTATTGTTGTTGTACTTTAAAATGATTATCAATTGTATAGAAATCAATCCGTAGAAGAATGGGCTTTTAAGATATGGGCACCAAAAATTAGTTTTTGATTAATTTGAAATAGCAGAAAAGAAGTGTATTAAGAAGTGAAGAAGTATGTCTATAAATTCCTACAACCTACCTTAGGTAACCTAAATTGAATTTAATGGTCAAATATATTATTATAGTTATAACTTTTTTAGTGATGGGCGGACTAAAATCTATAACATTAGAAAAGGGTTGTAAGTATAGTGCTTATAGTTTTTTGATAGTCGAAATGAATTAAGAATTACTCCTACATAAGTCAAGCATGGACTACACTTTTAGGACAGAAAGAAATAATTTTCAGGAAAATTATTACTCCATGATTAACGTATATATAGCAAGTTATTTTAATTTAATAAAAAATGTACATTAAATGAAACCGAAAGTTGAACGTGAAATGACTTTATGAAATTCGTATATCGTGTTATATAGAATAAATAAGAGAAATATTATGCAAGAATTCTTTAATTTGTACTATTTAAATTAATGTAAATCTTAGGTTATTCTAGAAATTCATATATTAAGCGTATAATAATAGGATGTGACAAAGACTTAAGTGGGTCATTCCTAGATTCTACAACTCATTTACTTGTCAATTGTCGTATTTGGAATTTTTTGTTTTATCTTTACCTAAAACTTCAGTAATTGAGTTTTATCACAATTTATCTGCTTTCATTGTAATGGCATACAACTATCTGATACTCAGCTTATTCCACATTTCCACCGATTGAAATTTAAAAATTTGAAAATGTTGAAATCTTTCCATTAACGCAACAGCAAAACTTTGAAAGTTTAGTTTAAAAAAATTAATATGTTGAAATTGAAGGGACAGCTGATGTCCAATTTTGACCATCTTACTTGTATATATTGATTAGAATACTAATTATTTATTTATTTTTTTTCTTTTTTTGTTGCTAAAGCATCTTGATCGACGAATTTGCACCGAGTAGGCCTATTAAGATTTAACGTACCTTGTTTTGAAGAGATATTTATTTTCAAGGCCTAAATTCGAATTTCTTGGTTGAGATTAGGAAGATCTCAATTATCAAGAAGGAGTTAACTTCTTATTTTCAAAGTTGCTCTTAAAGTAAGAAGCCTAAGAGTATTTGTTGTATTTCCAATGAACAAATTAAGATTAATATGATCAATTTTATCGTTAATTAATGTTAAAAGCCGATTCCTTAATATGTGAAAATAGTCAAAAAAAATCAATTAAAGTGAACCCGAGGGAATACTATTTAGTTGACGATACTTTTAAATTGCTGGTTTTCATAGCCAAATCGCTAGAGGTCCTTTGACCATCTTTTCATTTCATTATAAATATAGAATAATTATCAAAATTACATCATATTCACAAAAATTACAAGCCAAATTAACTCAAATAGACGTCCAACTAATATGCAAAATTAAAAATAATCGGGAATGTCTAATATATATATAATTCATATATAATTTATGTATAACTATATAAAATTAATATATAATCTATGTGTACCGACTATAAAAAGTAAACATTTAATGTTGCCGGTTATTTGTGTAACAACCCCTTAGATGTTCAAAAACATGTTTATATGGGACTTGAGTGAAAACCAAAGACAGACTTTTGCCCTGAAGAATTAACATTCAAGAATCCAAAAATAGATTATTGCTGGACGCGCATGAAGTTCCGACCAATCATAAGAGAAAACGTGGATTAAGAATAAACGATTAGATAATTTATTGAACATTGCATGTGACTATGATGCTTTGTTAGCTGTGTTATAGATTCCTTGGACTTTCAAAACACACACATTTTCTTTTTTCTCCTTTGTTCCTGTGGATAGATATAAGGTAAGACTGGATTTTCAAAAATATAAGTTAATATGTGTAATGCATTTATCAATCCATCATTCTTTTTCAATAACAAAATGTGAGTAAAGTTTTAGTGGGGTATACAGGGTAAAATCGGTTCATATTAAATACTCGTGTAATAGAGCGATACGTGGAACCGAAGACAGGTGAAAATTAAGACCGGGGGCAGCAGTTTCGGTTGGCACCGCGAAGCCTCCGAAGGGAATATTATTAGTGAAGACAAACGAATGTCTGTCACCCGATAGCATTCAATGAAGAATATTTTTTAGTATTAAATCCGTTATAGAGATTTTGGCATTCATAACTTGTTGTTACATATTCTTCATTGTCCTCCATAATTGTCATTTAAGAGGGGCTTTATCCTAGAACATTATTCCCTAGGTGCAACTATAAATAGTGACTTCAATAGTCATTGTAGAAGCACGAATTTTGTGACAAACTTATGCTATATACTATTCAAAAGCTCAATAACACTTTATTTCTTATTTATTGATATTCGTATTACTACCTTCGGAAGCTCTGCTCCCGGGACCAAGCTATTTATTGTCTTATATTATTTTCAACGCTAAGACTTACATTTTATTTAATTTATTTATCATTTTGAGATCAAATCGATTCGTTTGCCTGTAAACCACGTTATAAATTCAACTGTGTTGTTTTACGGGTAAACAATACTATTAATCATGCATTTTAATATATTCTAATAATTATCATGATTACAAATTTAAGTGAGAAATTATTAGGGAATGTATAATTAACTTTTATTTAGATATAGTATATTCTAACAACTGCCATGGTTAAATATTTAAGTAGGAGATTATAAAGATATATACTATTAACCATGTGTTTAGATATAATACTTATTATTGAAAAAATATTTAACCAGTTTTATTAAAGATTTAAACAGATCATGTATTCGTTTATGTCTTTACATATAGAGTAGATTATTTAGTATGTAGAGTTTAGCTTATACATGAAAGATTAAATCACCGTTTCTTATAAATTTTAAAAATTATGTTCACCATCTAATAATGGAATTAGGCAACCCATTAGAATGATTGTAGCACAAGATTAAATATAATTTATCTTGATTATAAGAATGATTTTCGACTTCATCTGCTAGTACATTTTATATATATTGAACTGAGCAAGTAGAGATAAGTATTTTATACTGACTTAATAAAATAAATTCTCTAGTCTATTAAATATACTTATATTAATCTTGATATAATTATTATTAGTTGTGTGTGTGATTTTGTAATGACCCGGCCGGCCGTTTTGAGTATTACAACCCTGTTCTCCCATTTACTGCTCAATTTATGCTTTACATTTGTTAAGTGACTTGCCGGGGGTAATTGATTCGGGTCCGATGAGGTTTTAGAATTATTTAGAACACTTAGTTCCAAGGTTTAGAATTTAAGTTGAAAAGGTTGACCGGATGTTGACTTATGTGTAATGACCCCGAAGAATTTTTGCTAAAACAATTAAGGTTTTGTGGTGCTGAGGTAGATCAATTAGTACAAAGGTTATAGAAAAGCTCGTCGCGGCTCAACCTTTTTTGGTTGAACAATGCACTGGGGAGAAAAGAAAAATTTTCGGCAAAAGAGGACATTTATGTGGCCCACTATGCGGTGGCAGAATTACTCTGCGGACCGCATAATGGACGCAGAGTGAAGCAGATGTGAGGCAAGATTTGAGGAAATCTGCGGGGCATTATGCGACCGAACACCTGTTTTACGGTGCATTATGCGACCACACACCTGTTCTACGATGCATTATGCAACCGCAGAATAGGTATGCGGGCCGCATAATCACCGCAGACCTATCCAGGCGACCATCGTTTTGGAGCTTCATTTATGCGGTCATTTTGCGGACCACGTACGTGTTATGCGATCGCATATGTGATCGCAAATCTGCGTCGGGGCTTCAATTCTTTCTAATTTTTTACCCAACCCAACTTCGATTTATAGCCCTTGAAGCTCATTTTGGAGTAAAAATCTAACATTTTTAGAGAGAAGGGAGAGTGTTCTAGAGAGAGGAAGAAGCTCAATTGCTTTGTTCGTCAAGATCTTGTTCAAGTTTTGAAGTCCAACAAGAAAATATCACAAGATCTTCACCGAAGAGGTAAGGTTCTAACCCTTAATCTTCAATTTCGAGTTTGGGTAAAGATGGGTGATTGGGAGTATGATTTGTGGGTGTGAGAGTATTATTTATACATACATATACCAATAAGGTTTGTGAAAATATTGTTGAGTTCAAATGGGTAAAGATTGGGTTGAAAAAGGTAGAAATCTTCAAAGACTTTAATTGAAGATTTGAGGGTCGAGTTGATGTCGGAATTTGTATAGTTGGACTCGTGGTTGAATGAGCGTTCATATTTTGTATCTTTTATCGGATTTTTGATACGTGGGGACCACGAGCGATTTTTGAGTTAAATTTCGGATTTTATTGGAAAAATTAGAATTTCCTTATGAAATTAATTACAATAATTGGTATTGATTGAATCGAATTAATTGTGGCTAGATACGAGGCTTTCGGAGACCAATTCTCGTGGCAAAGGCATAGCGGAATAAAGAATTACATGGTTTGAGGTAAGTAACGGTTCTAAATTTGGTCCTGAGAGTATGAAACCCCGGATTATGTGTTATGTGATTGGTTTTGAGGTGACGCACATGCTAGGTGACGGGCGTGTGGGCGTGCACCATAGGAATTGTGACTTGTTCAATTCCATGGATCTGTGTAGTTGAATAAATTATTGTTACCCGTACATTTTTTCACATATTAGGGAAATTGAACTATAAATCAAGTTTAAACCATATGTTGACTCTGCTGGGACCCATATAGGTCGTGTACATATTGAATTATCTGTTAAATTACTATTTTGTACTTAGTCATGATTTTACTTGCATATTACATTTCAATCTCTCTTGTTCATTATTGATGCATCATATCATTGTTGTTGGGCTGCTTATCATGATTTCTGAGAGCCTGAGAGACTGGATAGGTTGATGACTGAGTGAGGCTGAGGGCCTAATTGTGAGGATATTTATGGGATCAGGCTGCACGCCGCAACATATTTTTGTTGATTTATGCCATGATTGGCTTGTTATAGCGCTTGGGCTGAAGGTGCCCCTTCGGAGTTTGTACACACCCCTAGTGAGTGCAGGTACCTACTGAGTGCAAGTGCCGAGTGCTGAGTGATTGTGAGGAATGGGTGACTGTGAGGAATGAGTGTGTTACACCCCATATTTTCGTACGTGAAAGTACGCTATAAGTAAATTGATAAAAGCTCGGGAATGAGATGTTATATCCCGCATTTTTGTACGTTAAAATTTCGTCGTAAGATAATCGACGTAAGTTTGGGAATAAGATTATTTTGGCATTATAAGTATTATGCTACTTCAAACCAGTGATAAGTAAATCCGTGAAGGTGAGAGGGTGATCGAGTGGAAGAAAATGAGTTTCATCAAGTTTGACATGAGCTAAAATACTCGGTATTTATGGACTAATGCCATACAAGGTACCAAAGGATCATGATAGTAAGGTGTATAAGGTATGTGAAGAGTGAGTAGTATTTTAAGTAAGTGGAAATAATTCTTAATTATATGGGTAATTGATTAATTATTGGATAATGGGACATTACCTAGTTAATTAATAATTAGTGGTGGATTAATTGAAGTCTTTGGATAAATACTAAAGCAAAAACGTGGCAGCCCCTTTGAAATACATTAAGTGACTCATAACTGGGCATGAAAGGTGGCCATTTAAGTGTCATACACATGACACTTCCGTAAGCATATTTAAAGTTTGGCCTTGAGATAATCAAAGGGATCATATAGATTTCTTCCAAAATTTCAAGTTAATCTCAAATCCAGCAAGAACAATTTCCATAATTATGTTGGCTTCAACGAACATTACTCTCGAAACAAAAAACTTTCAACGGGATTTCTTAGCACCGTAACAACGTGAGATTTTACGATTCTAAAGGAGTACGGTATAACCTTTTCCAAGAATATCATACAGATTTTTTCCTACTCCAGGTATGTTAAGGTTATCCCTTCTTTCCTTTTGTCATGATCTATGCGATACAAGCGAAACGAGCAAATGTACAATTTCCATAAATGACTACATTCATAGAAATACTAGAGGTGCTTATGTTCTTGATTCTCCGTGTGTCATATTATTCTATCATCTGTTCATGGGTGATAAAGTTTATTTCATGATATTAATGAAAGGCATAATGGTTTTATGACACTCAAAAAGATTTTAATGACGTATTTCTCATGCATTGCATTCATGTATACATGTACATTGACCCATGACCAGATGACGTTATATACGCGTATATATGTATATTATATGTATATGGAATATGAAAAAAGGTTACGACGTTATATACGCACCACCACCTGATCAGCTGGTATACGTTGATGATTTGCCCACAGTAGCCGAAATGATATGATGGGATGCCCTCATAGGTTTGATGATGTTATGAACGCATATACCAATGCATGGTATGACATTTATACGCATATGCATGACATTATAAAAATAAAATGATTCACAGAGCTATGTAGACGTACATGTCGAGTCTTTTACTCCATGTTTCTCTTATGTCTATTATTTACTGAATTTCATTCCTTACATACTCGGTACATTATTTGTACTGACGTCCCTTTTGCCTGGGGACGCTGCGTTTCATGCCCGCAGGTCTCGATAGACANTAGGTTTGATGATGTTATGAACGCATATACCAATGCATGGTATGACATTTATACGCATATGCATGACA
>AWOL01S0017662.1:0-10940 GCA_000715115.1 Nicotiana otophora
TTTTTTGACCGACCAACGTTGGTCGAAAATATTTGGTCGGTTTTTAGCAGATTTTTAGTAGTGTAGGAACTTAGCGTGACCGTTGAGGTTTGACCCACCATCGTTGAAGGTTGCACACAGAGTGACTTTAATACCATATGCATATGTAACAACTCAGTCTACTAGGGACATTGTCCGCGTTGGGTCTAAGCTCATACGGCTTTAAAATGTATCACTAGGATTTAAGTCTTATTTACTTATACACTCAGCATCTCTCTCGTGCCATACACGAGATTCGCCCGGGGTGTCATATCTTTGTGAAAAACAACGGAATTTAATCCCCAATTATGAGAACAATCAGTCACAAAAGATTATGATAGAACTGCATAATCCAGCTCAGAATGAAGAAAGTCTTAATATATACAAAAAAAATCGGGACTTTAAAATGCTTTCTCTTCGAACATTTTAGTTTTTGTGGAGATGCAATCCCCAAAATAAGAGGAGGATATATTGGTGTGTGGCTCATCGATGATCCGTATGCATTCTTTAGATGTGATCCTTTTTGCGATAAATATCCAATTGACAATAATATTCCAATATTCAAAGAACAAAATTAACTTTGTTATATTTATTCATGCTTTTGATTCGTTAAGGGTACAAAATATCTGGCTCTGTCAATCATATATGCAAGCATATATCTTGATTTTCCTACGTTGTCGAAACTGCCTCGAATCAGTATACTTGATTTTGGAGTTATATGTTGTGCACACAGTGTATTCAGTTTTTATGCAATAAGATTAAGTTGATATGCAATAACATGTAATTCCTCGTAGAAAATTAATATAATAACACTTAAAATCCAATTTCAATATGTTGTTACTAGTTAAATTATGTTGATAATGTAAATATTCTTTACCCTATCACTTAAACTCGTCAAAGAATAGGGAAGGTCTAATTTTTAGTATTGGACGTCTAAAGAATTTTATGTACTGCAATGGAACTTTGGTAAATTCTTATCTGTCAAGTGCCAACCATCGATTAAAAACTAAACGAAAAGGCAGAACAGTTTAGGAATCATTTGCCCATAGATCTTTTTTTCTTTTTTTCCGAAAAAATTTCAAAACATATTTGTTCATGAAATTTTACAAGTATTTTAATATTTTTCGAAAATGAGTTTTTCAAATTAAAATTGTCAGAAAAACTTTTTCCCCCACTCACAAAACTGCAATATATTTTTCAAGTGAAATGCATATTCAAATATATTTCAAACTCCGAATACCATTTTTCAACTTAACTCCAAATATTACTTCTATTTTTTAAAATTACAATTTTAATTATGTCCAAACGCATTAATTTGCATAACTTGATGAAACTATGGTTATGCGTACGTGGAAAATCTTTAGGAAGTAATTGTAAACTGCATTGTGACGGTAAATTAGCATGTCTGGGGAAGAAATACGTGTAACGACCCGACCGGTCGTTTTGAGTATTAAAACCTTGTTTTCCCATTTATTGTTCAATTTATGCTTTATAGTTATTTTACGACTTACCGGATTAATTGGTTCGGGTCCGCTGAGGTTTTGGAATGAATTGGGACCCTTAGTTTCAAGGTTTAAAGCTTAAGTTAAAATAGTGACCGGATGTCAACTTATGTATAAATAACCCCAGAATGGAGTTTTAATGATTCCAATAGCTATGTATGGTGATTTTGGACTTAGGAGTATATCCAAAAAAATTATTTGGAAGTCCGTAGTGGAATTTGGCTTGAAATGGCGAAAATTGAATTTTTCGGAAAGTTTGACCGGGGAGTTGACTCTTGGTATCGGGGTCGGAATCCAGTTCTGAAAATTTTCATAGCTCTGTTATGTCATTTATGACTTGTGTGCAAAATTTGAAGTCATTCCAGATTGATTTGATGTGTTTCAGCACAAGATATAGAATTTGAAAGTTTAAAAGTTCATAAATCTTGATTTGTAGTGCGATTCATCGTTTTGATATTGTTTGATGTGATTTGAGGCTTCGAGTAGGTCCATGTTATGTTATGCAACTTTTTGGTATATTTGAACGGGATTCTGAGTGAATCGGTGAGTTTCGGAGTGAGTTTTGAACGAGTCCGAGCATTTCGGTACTCTGATGTTATGGAACGTTGGAAGTGCGGACCACACAATTTTGTGTGCTGAGGTACATTTTTGAGTGCTGTAGCAGATGAAAAAGTACTGCAGCAAATAGAAATGTGCGGACTACGGAGGAAAAATGCGGACCGCACAATTTTGTCTGCGGCCGCAATTCAGGGGTTCTGCAGATTCGATGGTCCGACTTTGGAGGCTTCTATCTTTTAATCCACAACTAATTTGGAGATGATTTAAAAACAAAAGTTGTAGCCCTTTGCATCTAGTTTTCAGAAAGATTTAGCACAAATCATTTGGACATTCGTACAGAAAGTTATGGACATTGAACTGAAGCCTAGTAAGTTATCACAGTGAAGTACGACTACACTCAAAATTGTGCGGCCGCAGAACTTGAAAATGTGCGACAGCAGTTGAAAATGTGCCGACCGCACATTGGGAGATCAGACGTGGTACTATATAACCGAGGGTTAGAGTATTATTTCACATTTGGACTTTGGGAGCTCAGTTTTTGGCGATGTTTCGTGTGATTTTCAAGAAATTTATCGGGGTAAGTTATTCTAACTCGGATTTGGATAACATACATGAATATATAATTGTTTTTATCATTCAATTAGTAGTTTGAGATGAAAATTTGGAAAAAATTGTGGACATTTCATAAAATGAATTTTTAGGATTTGAATGTCGATTCGAAGTCGATTTGAGTGAAACTAGTATGGTTGGACTCGTAATTGAACGGGTTGTCGAATTTTGTGAGTTTCGTCGGATTCCGATATGTAGGAACCACGGGCGATATTTGAGTGCAATTTTAGATTTCGTTGAAAAATTAGTATTTTCCTATGAAATTAATTCCTGTAATTTGTATTGACTGAAATGAATTAATTGTGACTAGATGCCAGGCTTTCAGAGGCAAATTTGCGAGGCAAAGGCATATCGGAGTAAAGAATTACACGGTTTGAGGTAAGTAACTCTTCTATTCTTGGTGCTGAGGGTATGAACCCAGATTATACGTGTTATGTATTGGGTATTGAGGTGACACACATACTAGGTGACGGGCGTGTGGGCGTGCACCGTGTGAACTGTGACTCCGTTAATTCTGTGGTATTGTGTAATTACCTGAACTTATCTGAAATCATGAAAATCTCTACGTACTAAAGCTATTGAGTTGTGATCCATGTTAGAAACTATTTCTAGGCTACATGCTTATATTGTTGGGACCCATTGAGGTCGCTACTGCTGTTGAGTTATTTGCTTACATTGCAATTTCATACTCAGTCATATTCATTCATTACATATCATATCTCAGTCTCTGTTGTTATTCATTGATACATCATATCACTATTTTTGGGCTATTTTCATGATATTGTGAGCCCATGGGAGAGAGACTGGAGAGATTGATGACTGAGTGAGGCCGAGGGCCTGATTGTGAGGATAATTATGGGATCGGGCTGCACGCCGTAGCAGGCCATATTGGCTTTATATACTTTATTATTATGGGATCGGGCTGCACGCTACAACAAGTCAGATTGACTTATTGTAGCATGTGAGTTGTCCGTGTAGATTATAGCGCCTGGGATGAAGGAGCCCCTCTGGAGTCTGTACACACCCCAGTGAGTGCAAGTACCTACTAAGTGCGAGTGTCGAGTATTGAGTGCCGAGTACCGAGTGTGAGTGCCGAGCGATTGGAAGGACTGAGTGACTATGCGGACTGAGTGACTGTAAGGACTGAGTGACTGGGATGACTGAGTGAAATGATACTCTGAGAGTATGCATATGATTTTATCACTGAGTTGCATCGCATTGACATGCACACATGACATACATACATAAAGATGTATTTTGCTCATGCTATATAGCATCACATCATTCATGATTTCTCACACATGTTGACAGATGTGCATAGTGATACATTTGTTTTACACGGGTTATCTGGAAAGAAAATGAAACATCTCATTTATTATTGAAAGGATTTTTGGGAAAATTATTATTTTCAAACTTACTCATATTTTTGGCAACTTCGGTAAAAGACATGAGTTTTCACTGATACACTTGAGAGGTAGAACTCTTTTCAGAAATCATGATTCTGTTGAGCATTTATCTCTGAGTTACTTCTTCTGTTACTTGCTTTACGTTGTTATGGACTGTTGTTGGCTATTGGTATTGGACCCGACCTTTGTTCCAGCTCGTCACTACTTTCAACCTAAGGTTAGGTTTATTACTTATTGAGTACATGGGGTTAGTTGTACACATACTACACTTCTGCACCTTGCATGCAGATATTGGATGCTAATGTTGCCTGGATCGACGTGAGTTGGATTTGGAGACATACCCGTGTTCCGGTCGTAGCTGCCTCTTGTTCATGGTAGCCTTCGATTTATAAAAAATCTATTTATGTACATTTCAAACAAATGATGTATTTATTTCATACCAACTTTGTAAATTCTAATCTTAGAAGCTAATGATTTGTATTACCAGTCCTTGGGGAATGTGTAAGATTTAGATATTTTCTTTTACTTAATTGTCTTATTAAATTTCATTGGAATTGGATAGTTGATAACTGGCTTACCTAGCGGGTTGGGTTAGATGCCATCACGATTAGTTGAATTTTGGGTCATGACAAGTTGGTATCAGAGCTCTAGGTTCATAGATTCTACAAGTCATGAGCAAGTGACTAGTAGAGTCTTGCAGATCGGTATAATGACGTCCATACTTATCTTCGAGAGGCTACAGGACATTTAGGATAATTTTCCATCTTTCTTTCTATATCATGCAAAATTGATTCAGCTTGAAATATAACCCTTTGAATTCCTTCCACGCATTCGTGTGCGCATGTGAGCGCTCAGTATCAGTTGTGTATCACCGACGTGTGATTTTAGGGATGATGTGCGAGATGTGTATTCTGTGTTTTAGTGATGGGCCAGTCTGGAGGACTTGAGGCCAGGTTTGGAATATAGCTTAGGCTCGGTAGCTTCAGTTGTAACTTGTACATTTGGACTCATATGTCTGGTAATGTCCCTACGAGTGGAATTTATGGCATGATGAGCGGTGGAATGTCTTTGTGATGAGTATGATGTAACTACATGATGTGTTAAGACGATTTGAATGTGATGAGAAGTGTTTCCTTGAAATGTAAAGGAAGGCCATTGGGTGCTTGATTTTTGTTTTGATATGACGTACAGTCTCGAGTATGAATGTTTTGAAGGATCTTTCACTTTGTTAAATTTTGGGACAAATAAAATTCCCATGTATGGTTAATGAGTTTGGACTCGGAAAGATTAAGTGATTTCATAGTAATTGTAACTGCGAAAGGGTATAACAAGATACCAATTTGAGGCTAAGCAGGTGGGTTATCCCCTGCGAAGTAATCTACGTAGGTGTGTTCCTTATAATGTGAGGGGAGAGTTTCTTTTATGCCAGCGGGGCGTATGTGTTGAGATATGAATTTGCATCTGGTTGAGAAAGTTGACTTGAGTGTTAAGAGAATGAATTCGAACTTGGCGGATGATTGATGTATTTTATGGATAGTGTTGCATGAGCTTGAAAAGAATTTTTTTTGTTGGACCGACTGCAGTAATATGGCAGTAATAAAGTATGAGTATTGTGAGTTATATAGTGTTTAAATCTATGGCTTTGAGCCAAGTGGGGGATTCTGTTATGGACAAATCAATTCATGGGTATGTGTCAAATTTCTATTTTGGTTTGAAGTATACTTGGGAATCAGTGATGACTTGCAGAGTTGAAGTTCGAGAATGACTCGAGTACTGAAATTCCTAAATGCGGGTTATATTGCGCTTTATGAGTATATGAAAATCATGGAATGAGTGAGTTGTTATTCGTGAATAATGTAGTGCGCATGGAGTATGAATTTTATTAGTGGTGTTAAGGCATGATTACCTCTTTGAGTGGTGTTGTGCTAATGGGGCACGTGTCTTTCAGCCCATTTGGGTGGTGCAATTTCGATTTGAGCAAAGTGGATGACTCTCAAGAAGGTGATAGTGTATTCAAAAATTTATAAGTGGCAATTGAAAATTTTTCAGATTCGTATGTCGCTAGAATCAGTTATTTACATTGGATGGTATCGAGACTTGCGGTAACTCTGTATGATTATGGATTCTACATTTTGAATATAAGAAAAGAGAAGAGGAATAATTTTAAATTCACATAAGGTATTTTCAGAGTGGGTGTTTCGGTTGTGGTATTTATAGGGGTAATTATGATGTGGTGAGACTCTACAGATGTTTTGGTGGCAATATTCGTAGATTTTGGTGACCTATGTGTTTTGGTCGGGTTAGAGGAATTTAGTTCTAATATCTTGGTTAGGTGCAGATGGGTTTCAAAGTGTTCTTGATGGTTTCTACCATGGTTTGAACAGGATATTTTCTAATGGTGTGGGAAACATATTGTGTATTGTAATTTTCTCCTGGAAGGAAGCAAGAGGAAGGTTTCTAACTAACTGGGTATGTATTTTGCTTGTGACTCAGAGTGTTAATGAGGTTCTCATGTTTTCATTGGATGGCCTAATAGAGGCTGTGCGTAGAGTGAGATTGGGATTTGTATGTGCAAGTATACAATTCAGTTTCAAAAGTAAGGTCATGAGTTTATGGAGCACAGTCGATTTTAGATATTGACACTAGTGGTATTACCTGAGAAGAGTGTATATTCAGAAGGGCACACTGTATTTTGACTTACGAATATTTCGTTGGTATTGCGGTATTCATCTGGTTGATTGACTGCTGAAATTTAGATTTTTGCTGTGTGGCACAGGAGATATAGAAGTATTCCTCGTGGGATGATCGTGCATGAAAGATGTGTTAGTCATTCTAGTGATGGAGTTAGGATCAATTACGGTGATTCATGTGCTCGATGAATTTGGAGACTGAGAGTTCTCAGAAGCATATTGTTTCGGGTTGCGGCCTATTTGAGGTGAGTATTTTATTTAAACTGAGTGGAGACACTAGTTGCGTTAATTATTTGTGATAGCTACGTGCTATAAGTGTGCATATATGTGAGGTTTGAGCCAATGTGCGGGTATCGGAGCAAGTATTTATACTCCAAAGAATGCTTAGGCTATGATATGCCTAGAGTTGATTGTTATGCGTAAAGTTATAATATTTCTCATATTCGTACCTCTATCGAGAATTATCTGGACTACACTTGAGGTTACAAAGAGGCTAATTCCCTGAATAAACTGGGTAGTTACTATTTCTACGTTAACTTGCCAATTTGAAGTGTGATAGCAGACTTTGCACATGCTTACGCTACGTGTTATTTATACCAGTCCAGGAGCATGAGAATTTTATTTCATTATCATATACAAGTGTACTTGTTTAATTTCTCATGTGTGATATGCTGGGACTGGAGGCCCGTGACCATGCCGGGCTATTCATATTATTGGCACGTGAGTTGTCCGTGCCGTGTGTGGGAATTTTATTTTTATGATAATTTATTTGATTCATTAATTTCCTTCCTCTATAATTGTTCACATACGCCTACGGTTATCCTCTGCACGAAATTTGAGGAGTTGGTTGTAACATTGTGGTTGTGCTGGTTCTTGTTGAACTTGCAATGCAGTTCTCTTCCTTGAGACATCTCCCATATTTGGGTATACTAATTACGCAGTTGTGACTGAAGTTATATTGATGTGGCGTATCTGTGGGATATTTGTATTTAATAATATAAGATCATTGGACCTAGAATGGGTACTATTATGTTTGATTATAGTATATTCAGAAGGATAATATTGAAAGTCGGCTTAGCAAGTGATTATGGTTCTGCTTGGGGCGAGAGAGCTCCATGACTTGTTGATCTGATAAAGGGTAATGAGATTCTACGTGTTTCTTTCATTATCAGCAATGTACGTTAGTTTTGGAACAAGGTTTTGTTTGTTATGGGGTTTTATACTAGTACTTGGTTGGTTTTTGAGTAGTTACTATGATCGGGAATGGTGCTGCAAGTATGCAAGTTGTGTGATATGTTATGTGATTATATTTGGAGTTATGGTTATGGCTTGATACAGCTTGTTCAAACTTATACAGTGTGTAGATGTGAGACTCGGGTCTTGTAAGAAATTCGGGATGTTGGAAAATTGGGCTCTAAGTTTTACGGACTAAGGTTAAAGTAATGATCTTCAATGTTGTTAGGCCTATATGGAATAGGGTGGCATGGGATCACCCCGGGTATATGTGTGGTAAGATGGAATAGTAATGTGATGGCTTGGAAACAACTCTTGGCACGTTCAAGGACGAACATATGTTTAAGTGGGGGAGAATGTAACGACCCGACCGGTCGTTTGAGTAATACAACGTCGTTTCTCCATTTACTGCTCAATTTATGCTTTATAGTAATTTTATGACTTACCAGGTTAATTAGTTTGGGTCCGGTGAGGTTTTGGAATGAATTGGGACCCTTAGTTCCAAGGTTTAAAGTTTAAGTTAAAATAGTGACCGGATGTCGACTTATGTGTAAATGACCCCGGAATGGAGTTTTGATGATTCCAATAGCTATGTATGGTGATTTTGGACTTAGAAGCGTGTTCGAAAAATTATTTGGAAGTCCGTAGTGGAATTTGGCTTGAAATGGCGAAAATTAATTATTTTGGAAAGTTTGACCGGGGAGTTCACTTTTTGGTATCGGGGTCGAAATCCAGTTCTAAAATTTTTTATAGTTCTGTTATGTTATTTATGACTGTGTGTGCAAAATTTGAAGTCATTCCGGATTGATTTGATGTGTTTCGGCACAAGATATAAAATTTGAAAGTTCAAAGTTCATAAATTTTGATTTGTGGTGCGATTCGTCGTTTTGATGTTGTTTGATGTGATTTGAGGCCTCGAGTAGGTTCGTGTTATGTTATGAAACTTATTGGTATATTTGAACGGGATTCCGAGTGCCTCGATGAGTTTCGGGGTGAGTTTTGTGCGAGTCCGGGTATTTCGACACTCTGATGTTGTTGTGGAACGTTGGAAGTGCGGACCACACAATTTTGTGTGCTGAGGCACATTTTTGAGTGCTGTAGCAGATGCAAAAGTGCTACAGTAGATGAAAACACAAATTTGTCTGCGGCCGCACTTCAGGGGTTCTGCAGATTCGATGGTCCGACTTCGGAGGCTTATATCTTTTAATCCATAACATATTTGGAGATGATTCAAAAATAAAAGTTGTAGCCCTTTGAATCTAGTTTCCAGAAAGATTTAGCACAAATCATTTGAAAATTCATACAGAAAGTTATGAGTATTGTACTAAAGCCTGGTAAGCTGTCACAGTGAAGTACGACCGCACTCAAAATTGTGCGGCCGCAGAACTTGAAAATGTACGGCAGCAGTTGAAAATGTGCCGACCGCACATTGGGAGATCAGACGTGGTACTATATAACCGAGAGTTAGGGTATTATTTCACATTTGGACTTTGGGAGCTCGATTTGTGGCGATTATTCGTGGGATTTTCAAGAAATTCATCGGGGTAAGTGATTCTAACTCGGATTTGGATAACATACATGAATATATCACTCTTTTGGGATTTGAATGTCGATTCGAAGTCGGATTTGAGTGAAACTAGTATGGTTGGACTTGTAATTGAACGGGTTGTCAGATTGTATAAGTTTCGTCAGATTCCGAGACGTGGACCCCACGAGCAATTTTTGAGTGCAATTTTGAATTTTGTTGGAAAATTAGTATTTTCCCATGGAATTAATTCCTGTAATTTGTATTGACTGAAATGAATTAATTGTGACTAGATACGAGGCTTTCAGAGGTAAATTTGCGAGGCAAAGGCATAGCGGATTAAAGAATTACACGGATTGAGGTAAGTAACTCTTCTAATCTTGGAGCTGAGGGTATGGACCCTGATTATACGTTTTATGTATTTGGTGTTGAGGTGATACACATGCTAGGTGACGAGCGAGTGGGCGTGCACCATGTGAACTGCGACTCCATTAATTTTATGGTACTGTGTAATTACCTGAATTTATCTGAAATCATGAAAATCTCTACGTACTAGAGCTATTGAGTTATGATCCATGTTAGAAACTATTTCTAGGCTACATGCTTATACTGTTGGGACCTATTGAGGTCGTTACTGCTGTTGATTTGTTTGCTAACATTGCAATTTCATACTCAGTCATATTCATTTATTACATATCATATCTCAGTCTCTGTTGTTATTCATTGATAAATCATATCATCATTTTCGGGCTATTTTCATGTCATTATGAGCCCTTGAGAGAGAGACTTGAGAGATTGATGATTGAGTGAGGCCGAGGGCCTAATTGTGAGGATAATTATGGGATCGGGCTGCACGTCGCAGCAGGCCATATTGGCTTTATATACTTTATTATTATGGGATCGGGCTGCACGCTGCAGCAGGCCAGATTGGCTTATTATAATACTTGAGTTGTCCGTGCGGATACAAATATTGATACTATAGAATGTGAGTTGTCCGTGCAGCACGTGAGTTGTCCGTATAGATTATTGCGCTTGGGCTGAAGGAGTCCCTCTGGAGTCTGCACACACCCACAGTGAGCGCAGGTACCTACTGAGTGCGAGTGCCGAGCGATTGGGCGGACTAAGTGACTGTGAGGACTGAGTGACTATGAGGACTGAGTGACTGGGAGGACTGAGTGAAATGATACTCTAAGAGTATGCATATGATTTTATCACTGAGTTGCATCGCACTGACATACATACATGACATACAGGCATAGAGATGTATCTTTTAGTATAAGTATATATATATTTGTGTAATTAGTTGGTAGTAATGTATTGCATGAATTTGTGCTTGTTTTGTGATTTTTTATTTTTTATCCGAATTACTTTAATGTTTATATATATATATATATATATA
>AWOL01S0017662.1:12137-38314 GCA_000715115.1 Nicotiana otophora
GAGGACTGAGTGACTGGGAGGACTGAGTGAAATGATACTCTAAGAGTATGCATATGATTTTATCACTGAGTTGCATCGCACTGACATACATACATGACATACAGGCATAGAGATGTATCTTTTAGTATAAGTATATATATATTTGTGTAATTAGTTGGTAGTAATATATTGCATGAATTTGTGCTTGTTTTGTGGTTTTTTATTTTTTATCCGAATTACTTTAATGTTTAGGAAATTGGTGTGAAAATTATTTATTATACCTTTATTATATAGTTTTTGAATATTTTGTGTTAGTTGTTGATTATTTTTATAACTGTACAACAATAATATGCGCCTTTAGTATTAGTTAGTGCCCTTTAGTGTGCCTTTAGTGCTCTTTAGTAGAATAACCATGTGTCGTAATTAGCATAGCCGGTTAGAGTAATCAATTACGGATCCAATATTAATCAATTATTTATCGTATAGTAAAAATATTTCATATATGAATAATAAAATAATTAGTTGTCTGTATAAAAGAAATTATGTCGGGTTTTTGTATAAAATATAACAAATTAACATACAAATCGTTACGAATGAAATAAATATTTCATAATAGTATAAAATAATTATAAAAAAGATAAAATTTTAAAAACTAGTTAAATAAATTAAGTATTTAGCATTATTTTTGTCACGACCCAAAATCCATAATGGTCGTGATGGCGCCGAACTCTACTGTCAGGCAAGCCAACGCTAAATAGTTAATTAAATCCTCATTTTAGTACTTTTGAAATCGTAGATTTACTTCAATTTATCTAGTAAAAGAGGAATTTACATAATAAATAACAATATTTTCTAATTCCAATAGTAAACATCCCATAATCATCCCACAACCCGGTATCACAAGTGCATGAGCCTTTTCTAGAAATTTAAAATAAAATACAATAACTGTCCAGAATACAACTTGGATAGGAAAGAAAATACAATTCACTGAAGGAAACTCTGTTGACTGCGGTGCGTCGTATAAGATGCAGCTCACCTAAGTCCCCGCCATAATAGCACCTCTGCGCCCACAAGGCCGCTAAACATATGTGTACCTGCACAAAAATGTGCAGCAAGTGTAGTATGAGTACGTAAATTAACTCGTACCCGGTACGTATCCCGCCTAACCACGAAGAAGTAGTGACGAGGGGTCGACTTCGACACTTACTATGGGCTATAAATGGGATATTAATGATATAATTAAGTATGGAACATATGAACGGTTACAAGATCAATATTTTGAAGTAAGTAAGAAGTTCTTTCATAATTAAGAAATCTCCAAATTTATCTCTCATTATTTAACAATTTAACTCAGGCCGAGGAGGCAATATAATTATTTATAAATTTCAAGAAAATCAATACAAGCATGCGCAAATCATGCCGAGGTCGTACGGCCCCATCCAACAAATATTTAAACTTTGCACTGATAGAGGGTCGAATGGCGCGAATCATATATGCATCTATTTAATCTACCGAGACGTTCGGCCCATTCCACAAAAGATAACACATTCAAATAATCAGTCAAGAATTCATCAAGGGGCAATTATCCAAGAAAAAGGCAATTTCTCATTTAAAAGTCAAGAAAACGATGCCTAGCCTTTTAGAAATTTATTAACACAGTTCGATCTGATTTAAGCTTTTTAAATTGACAACAAGATTTCAAATATTACAAGTAAAGTATGTTTTTGGGTCCTAGACTACCCGAACTTAGGCATAATAGTAGCTACGCACGGACTCTCGTCACCTCGTACGTACGTAGCCCCCACAAATAGGAGCACACAGTGATTTATTTCACCTATGGGGTAAATTCCCTCTTACAAGGTTAGAAAGGAGACTTACCTCGCTCCGAAGTTCCATAACCAGCTGCCAAGCCATTCAATCAACTCAAATCGATGCCCAACGCTCCAAAACTAGTCAATAAATGAGCAAATCCATAAATATATACTCTAATACTCATTATAATATGATTTATAACAATTCCCAACTCCGTTCGAAAAGTCGATAAAAACCACCCTCAGGCCCACGTACCCGGATTCCGAAAATTTTCGAAGATAAACTTTACCCATAACCCCACGAACTCAAATATATAATTTATTCTCCATTTCATGCCCAATTTTGTGATCAAAATCCAAGAACACCAATTTCTAGGTTTCCTACCAAAACCCCACAATTTCTACAAATGTTCATGTCTAAATCCATATATAAACTATATATTTAACTCACAATGTGCGAGAATTACTTACCTCATAATAGATGATGAAATCTCCTCTTCAAAAGCTCCAAAAATCGCCCAACCACAATGATATATGGAGGAAAATGGCCAAATCCCGTATATAAAACTTCACTGCCCAGGTCCGCCCTTCTTCGCGATCGCGGAAAGGCCATCGCGATCGCGAAGGCCAAAGACACACTATCCCCAAATTTCCTCTTCGCATTCGCGTTCCTCACGATGCGTTCATGAAGCTTTCCACCCTCACTGCTTCGCGTTCGCATACCCAGCCTCGCGTTCTCATAGGCCAAACATCCTCAGGCCCCGTCCTCATTTCCTTCTACACGTTCGCGATGCCCCACTCGCGTTCACGTGGTTCCTCAAGTTCTTTACCGCGTTCCCGTCTCAGCCTTCACGTTCGCGTCTCAACCTTCGCATTCGCGAAGGCCAAATCCCAGCAGCTTCTAAGTTCCTCTTCGCGAACGCAGAACTCCCTTCGCGTTCGCGAAGAAGGAAACCAGATACCAGATACAGCAGCAGCAAATCATTCCGTTTTAGTCTGAAACCATCCCAAAACACACCCGAGGCCCCCGAGACCCCGTCCAATCATACCAACCAGTCCTATAACATAACGCAAACTTGCTCGAGACCTCAAATCACATCAAACAACATCGAAATCATGAATCTCATCCTAATTCAAACTTAATGAACTTTGAAACTTCAACTTCTACAATCGATGTGGAAACCTATCAAATCACGTTCGATTGTCCTGAAATTTTGCACACATGTCACATTTGACATTATGGACCTACTCCAACTTCTGGAATCGGAATCCGACCTCGATATCAAAAAGTTCACTTCCGGTCAAACTTCTCGAAAATCTTCAAATTCCTAACTTTTGCCAAATGACTCCAAAATGACCTACAAACCTCCAAATCCACTTCCGGACGGGTTCCCAATACCGGAATCACCATACTAAGCTATTCGCAGACTCGGAATTCCAAACGGACATCGATAACATTGAAATGCACTTCAACCCAAATTTATGGAATTCTTTCAAAATGCTAACTTCCACAATAGGTGTCGAAACGCTCCCGGGGTATCCAAAACCCGATCCGAACATACGCCCTAGTCCGAAATCATCATACGACCCTGTTGGAACCTTCAAATTCTGATTCTGAGATCGTTTACTAAAAACTCCAACCTTAGTCAATTCTTCCAACTTAAAGCTTTCGGAATGAGAATTTCCTTTCCAAATCATCTCCGAACTTCCCAAAATTAAATTCTGACCACACGTACAAGTCATAATACCTGAAGTGAAGCTACTCAGTGCCTCAAACCGCATAACGACGCGCTGGAGCTCAAAACGACCGGTCGTGTCGTTACATTCTCTCCCACTTAAACATACGTTCATCCTCGAATGTGCTAAGAACTATTCTGGAGTTATCCGAAATCACTGATTAGTACTTCGTGCACCTACCCGTGCTACCACAACTCAGTTCAGTACACTGGCTCTAGTAAATCTGAAGATTCCCCTTTTGTTTAGTCAAACTAGCCTTAGAGCCAAATTCCAACAGCCAAAATCTTCTGCTAGGCCTGTTTCCAACATACGATCACCATATCAATCACCACACGATGTACCAGAACATGACTGCATACCTTTGCTGAATTCACACCATGCAGCGCAATATTCACATGACCATAATAACATTCTCTGATAACAATAGCCGAAATTCCACGAATCTGATGCTCGCAATGCACCTCATGACATATATAAGTCTTGTTCCCAACTCTTGCAATACCGCCATGACGGAAGAGATGTGTAGAAATTCATAACCAACTGCAGAGTCAACAAATCACTAAATCTCGCCCCTTGACTAGAATCATCACCTCATTATGAACCTGATAATGGTATTTGCTCTTTAATATACTTCATTTAATCTGATCGCACTGATCCCAGATCCAAAAATCTCGTCTCTCCCAGTATAAGCTGCTCAGGCAACAAGCCACCTCAGACACGATCAAAAGTCTCATGTGATGCCACAATAGGCCAACAAGCTACCAACTCGAACGTGATACATAAGGAAAATGAACTCTGGAAGGGATTACCCAACCCATGTAACTAATTAGACAACCGAAAAGGTGTCATGAACCTTTCTTCATAAAATGGGACACAAAACACGCAAAATAGAATATAGGGAACTGTACTTAACATCACATTGTTGCGGCATGCAACCCGATCCAAACAACATACCCATGGCGGCGTGCCACCCGATCCGCACAAAAAGAATCTATAAGGAAATACTTACCGAGCTAGAATGCTCATTACTATAAAATATCTGAATATCGGACACAAGCATGCTAAGTGCATCACACCATCCCTGGGAGGACCGACAGCACCATACGCTACAAAACTCAAGCACAACTAAGGTGCGACATATGATCTGAATCTCGAGAGCCATCCTGCTAACATAACATCATCGCTACGCGGAACCTCAACACATAGGAAATTTATCAAGTCGGTTCACAACTCTCACGGTACAATATAGTATTACATGAAATAGCCGACGACAAAATAACATCCAATGTCCGAATACTCTTCCATAAGGAGCGCAAAGCTGAAATGAACACATCCGGCCCGATATAGAGCCCACATTCATATCTAGATCCATCCACGGACCTCAAGCCGATTCGGATCGCACCGTACTAATCTAATAATCTTTCAAGGGTTCATAATTACCCCTTTTCCCTATAACACACAAGAACAACCATTATATCCGGAACAAACCTCCACAGTCCACAATCAAATGAACCGAGCGCCCTCCAAGCTTAAATTCTCACATAAACAATAGTATCGCAATCTCCATACTTTGTTCCAATGTTCGATCAATCAAGTGACTACATGTCACTCATATACAATCTTCCCGTGGAACGTGCTCCCACGACCTTCTACACCAGATAACAAGTTTGCACATTCATACCATTGGCCGCACAAACGTTGTAAAGCAAATCAAAAATCCGAAATCACTACTCAAAGCCTCTTGCATAGGACACCGATCTCAGGTGACGCTAAAAATAATACCAGCTTACTCTAACTATCTGAATCCTTTCCCGCTCATCCGAGCTCTTGACATTCTTGTCGACACCAAACTGCAACCTTAATCCTCAACTTCTGAATCCCATGCCGATCACTGCACTTAATCATGCCAATGGGCAAGAGTGCAAGAATTTCATCTTAACCTCCGAACTATTAATAGGGTAAATATTTCATCACATAGAAACCTTTTACTTAACTCATTCCAAGAGAACCACCGCAACACGCGACTGAATCCTCATATCCGCAGAAAATACCAACCTCAAGTAGTGGTCTAAACAGCCATAACACCTCCGGGATCCATCTGCACATAACATGCCATAATACTCAAAAGCCTCCAAATAAGATCGGTTACGGCGACCGTCAAACCTCGCACGTACCGTCACAAATCACATGAATAACCCAACACACTGAAGGAGCTGATCATTGCCATCATTATGCCAAATCATCCATTGCTAACCAAACCCTACTTCTCCTAATTTACTCTGGATCTTTCTTAGAAATAACAATGGCTCCTTTATCAATATAACTAATTCAATCCGCACTCATCCCGAGTGACCCCATTTCCCGAGACCACATTGTTTCCAAAACCCACGAATCATTTCATACTCTCCTTGTGCGCATAATCGCGTCTTCAGCTGATACACCCATTATGATGATTCTTCTATAAATCCAAAGTTACATGCTCCCCTTCCTCTCATGATACCCCTTAGACCAAAGATAACATGGAACACTCCAAGATCCTTTATCAATCCGCTGCAGAAGCTCGATATTCAACCATACTATGGACTCGAAATCCTTAGACACCACGCCTTAACTTTTGAATCCACTAGGACCATTATTGAGAGTCACCTACTCTGACTTGGTCCCGAATATAATCAACTCCAAGTCTCCTGTAGCATATGAGTACCCTCCCAAGGAAGCACCTGGCCGAATCATCTTCCTTGTAACTCGCCTCTACACGAAGCATAAATCCTAAATCTTCCCAAAGCCTGAGCATGAATCGATAAGACCAACTATATCACACATTCCTCAAATCGCTTGCTCAAATTACCACTGATGTTCTCTTTTCTTAGTTGTAATAACCCATCAATATGATGATAACCAGAAATCTTACAAATAGACGACCATGCAATCCAACTGTAGGCGGTGGGACTCTCCCACTTATCTTGAAGCTACTATTACATAAACCTGGAACCTATCAAGATTCTTCCTTCATCGACATGATCTAGCACAATCAACCCGCCAAATTCCTCAAAATCCTTCTATTAACCTTTAATGAACACTCCGAATCACTAACCATATTCACATATTCGACCTCTTGCTGGATAACCAGTAGAATTCTTTCGTGACAGCTCCATCAACACCACGCAACCGCTAACCTACTCATATGAGATAACTCACCTATGGAAATTACATGCCGACATATTCCCACAATGCTGCACCGAGTACAATTACCATAAAGCCAACAAACCATCTTGAGCCCGTGCTCATCCACCAGCTGTACAGGTCCGTTCACTCCTCATGGACATCAACTAAATGTGCGACAATACATTCCAATCCAAAGTCATGTTGTATCCTTCTTCATATCAAGCAACTCCCTCTTGTCACACCCAATCTTCCTCAATATAGCAGCCAATATTCCAAATTAAGTCCGTAGACCTAGTCACGGTCCACTATGAATCCCAAATCCCTCTAAACTTTCTCAAGGCGTGTAGTCATCCTACAACAGAGCCCACATTTTACTTTGCCACTCTCCCACTTTCGTCAAACTCGCTTCTTTAAGTAACTACCCGATTCTTGTTTCTCACGCTTGGCCTTCTATAAGTTTATCCACCGTAAGGCACCTCCCACATGTCCTTCCTCATCCTTCGCTGCCCAGTTGTTGCCTTAAATCAAAATCTACCTCTGTAGAACTTGAACCGATAGATTGCTACCAATTTTAAACCTTTCCGAAAATCATCTTTCTCGAGCCATCAATACCAGGAATGCCGATTCGATCCTGAACCCCTGCACATTGTGACCTCCGACAGCCGCTTTCTCGGTACCATTTATAATACTCTTCCCCAAGGCAAATTGAAGGAAACCATAACACCGGCAAAATTAACACATAATAACCAATCAAGGACGATGATGCCATATCACCGGTGAAGATTCCGCCACGCTCAAAAATATCGAGTCCCACTACTCCATCAACCCAGGTCTAAACATTCTTAGTTCGATTGCCTTTCCTTCGTCGGGAGTAAAATACCGAATCTGAATCATGCACTGAGTAAACCTCCTTTCAAATCATTCACTGCCCCGATACATAGGTAAGAATCCTACCATCACATTAATACTACGCGACAACAACTCATGAGCATCATAGCAACCTGTGCATAGCCTCAAAGCTCTCAGAAGTACAATTACTGGGCTGAAATGACAGAATATCCTTCCATAAGGCGACGACAATAGCCTAATCAAGTACACAGGGAGACTCCGCACCACATTTGTAGTACCATTACAATTCTTTAATTCACGATTTATAACCCGCGTTTCACGTCGCATAAGATTGAATGAGAAAGAGATAAAAGCATAAGCCTCAAAGGAATCAAATCGCACGATGAGGAATCAAGGAGGGAAGTGCTCCTAACAGACCTGTAGCCTCTCGAAGATAAGTACAAACATCTCTGTACCGATCCACAAGACTCTACTAGACTCGCTCATGACTCGTGAGACCTAAGTGAACCTAACACTTTGATACCATGTTGTCACGATCCAAAATCCATAAAGGTCGTGATGGCGCCGGACTCCACTGTTAGGCAAGCCAACGCTAAATAGTTAATTAAATCCTCATTTTAATACTTTTGAAATCGTAAATTTACTTCAATTTATCTAGTAAAAGATGAATTTATAGAATAAAAAATAATATTTTCCAATTTCAATAGTAAACATCCCATAATCATCCCAGAACCTAGTGTCACAAGTGCATGAGCCTTTTCTAGAAATTTAAAATAAAATACAATAACTGTCTGGAATACAACTTGGACAGGAAAGAAAATACAATTCACTGAAGGAGACTCTGCTGGCTGTGGTATGACGTATAGGATGCAACTCACCTAAGTCCCCGCCATAATCGCGCCTCTGCGCCCACAAGGCTGCTAAACATATGTGTACCTGCACAAAAATGTGTAGCAAGTGTAGTATGAGTACGTAAATCAATGCGTACCCAGTAAGTATCCCGCCTAACCCCGAAGAAGTAGTGACGAGGGGTTGACTTCGACAGTTACTATGGGCTATAAATGGGATATCAATGATATAATTAAGTATGGATCATATGAACGGTTGAAAGCTCAATATTTTGAAGTAAGTAAGCAGTTCTTTCATAATTAAGAAATCTCCAAATGTATCTCCCATTATTTAACAATTTAACTCAGGCCGAGGAGGCAATATCATTATTTATAAATTTCAAGGCAAGCAATACAAGCATGCGAAAATCATGCCGAGGTCGTATGACCCCATCCAACAAATATTTAAACTGTGCACTGCCAGAGGGTCGAATGACGCGAACCATAGATGTATCTAGTTAATCTATCGAGGCATTCAGCCCATTCCACAAAAGATAAGACATTCAAATAATCAATCAAGAATTCATCAAGGGGCAATTATCCAAGAAAAAGGAAATTTCTCTTTTAAAAGTCAAGAAAACGATGCCTAGCCTTTTAGAAATTTATTAACACAGTTCGATATGATTTAAGCATTTTAAATTGACAACAAGATTTCAAATATTACAAGTAAAGCATGCTTTTGGGTCCTAGACTACCCGAACTTAGGCATAATAGTAGCTACGCACGGACTCTCGTCACATCATGCGTACGTAGCCCCCACAAATAGGAGCACACAGTGATTTATTTCACCTATAGGGTAAATTCCCTCTTACAAGGTTAGAAAGGAGACTTGCCTCGCTCCGAAGTTCCGTAACCAGCTGCCAAGCCATTCAATCAACTCAAATCGATGCCCAACGCTCCAAAACTAGTCAATAAATGAGCAAATCCATAAATATATACTCTAATACTCATTATAATATGATTTATAACAATTCCCAACTCCGTTCGAAAAGTCGATAAAAACCACCCTCAGGCCCACGTACCCGGATTCCGAAAATTTTCGAAGATAAACTTTACCCATAACCCCACGAACTCAAATATATAATTTATTCTCCATTTCATGCCCAATTTCGTGATCGAAATCCAAGAATACCAATTTCTAGGTTTCCTACCAAACCCCCCACAATTTCTACAAATTTCCATGTCTAAATCCATATATAAACCATGTATTTAACTCACAATGTGCGGGAATTACTTACCTCATAATAGATGATAAAATCTCCTCTTCAAAAGCTCCAACAATCGCCCAACCACAATGATATGTGGAGGAAAATGGCCAAATCCCGTATATAAAATTTCACTGCCCAGGTCCGCCCTTCTTCGCGATCGCGGAAAGACCATCGCGATCGCGAAGGCCAAAGACACACTGTCCCCAAATTCCCTCTTCGCATTTGCATTCCTCATGACGCGTTTGTGAAGCTTTCCTCCCTTGCTGCTTCGCGTTCGCATACCCAGCCTCGCGTTCGCGTAGGCCAAACATCCTCAGGCCCAGTCCTCATTTCCTTCTACGTGTTCGTGACGCCCCACTCGCGCTCGCGTAGGTTCCTCAAGTTCTTCACCGCGTTCGCGTCTCAACCTTCACGTTCGCGAAAGCCAAATCCCAGCAGCCTCAAAATTCCTATTCACGAATGCGGGACTCCCTTCGCGTTTGCAAAGAAGGAAACCAGATGCCAGATACCAGATACAGCAGCAACAAATCATTTCGTTTTGGTCCGAAACCACCCCGAAACGCACCCGAGGCCCCGGGACCCCGTCCAATCATACCAACCAGTCCCATTACATATCACAAACTTGCTCGAGACCTCAAATCACATCAAACAACATCGAAATCATGAATCCCACCCCAATTCAAACTTAATGAACTTAGAAATATCAACTTCTACAATCGATGCCGAAATCTATCAAATCACGTCCTATTGCCCTCAAATTTTGCACTCAAGTCAAATTTGACATTACGGACCTACTCCAACTTCCAGAATTGGAATACGACCCCGATATCAAAAAGTCCACTTCCGGTCAAACTTCTCGAAAATTTTCAAATTCCTAACTTTCGCCAAATGACTCCAAAATGACCTACGGACCTCCAAATCCACTTCCGGACGTGCTCCCACTACCAAAATCACCATACAGAGATATGCTTAGACTCGGAATTCCAAACGGACATCGATAACATTGAAATGCACTTCAACCCAAATTTAATGGAATTCTTTCAAAATGCTAACTTCCACAATAAGTGCCGAAATGCTACCGGGGCATCCAAAATCCGATCCGAACATACGCCCAAGTCCGAAATCATCATACGAACCTACTTGAACCTTCAAATCCCGATTCCAAGATCATTTAATCAAAAATCCAACCTTAGTCAATTCTTCCAACTTAAAGCTTTCGAAATGAGAATTTTCTTTCTAAATCAACTCCGAACTTTCCGCAATTAAATTCCGACCACGCGTACAAGTTATAATATCTAAAATGAAGCTACTCAGGGCCGTAAATCACCGAACGACGCGCTGAAGCTCAAAATAACTGATCGGGTCGTTACAAATTTAATGAAGAATACAATTGTTAAAATGTAACGATCTGACCGGTCATTTTGCTTTTTAGATCCCCGTTCCCCTAATTAAGGCTCACCGTCTATGCCTTTATTGTTTAATGACTTGCAGGGATGGTTGACTTGGGTTTGAAAGAGTTCAGGTCGAAATCAAAACACTTAGTTCCATAATAGTGGCCTATAATAGTCAAGTTTGACTTGAGTCAACGTTTTGAGTAAACGACACCGAAACCGAAATTTAA
Source organism: Nicotiana otophora (assembly GCA_000715115.1). Taxonomy (NCBI): domain Eukaryota; kingdom Viridiplantae; phylum Streptophyta; class Magnoliopsida; order Solanales; family Solanaceae; genus Nicotiana; species Nicotiana otophora. The sequence continues at coordinate 23,395 of AWOL01S0017662.1, forward strand.
CGGTTCCAATAGGTTCGCATGATATTTTGAACTTGGACGTGTGCTTGGATCGGAGTTTGGATGACCCCGTAGCGTTTCGGTGCTTAATGATTGAAAGTTGGCACATTGAAGGATTTTAAGTTCTTTAAATTTGAGGGTAGACTTTGGTGTTATCGAGGTCCATTTGTAATTTGGAGACTGGGAATAGTTTCATATGGTAATTTATGACTTGTACGCAAAATTTGGTGTCATTCTGAGTAGTCTAAGTATGATTCGGTGCATTCGGAGTAAACTGAAAAGCTTGAAGTTCATAACTTGATTCGATTTGGTTTGGGGTGCGATTCTTAGTTTTGATATTTTTTACATGTTTTGAGAGTTCGAGTAGGTCCTTATTATGTTTATTTCCTTGTAGGTGTATTTGGACGGGGTCTCGGTTGGCTCGGGTGCGTTTCGGACCGCACAGAGCTAAGTCCAAAAATTTGCTGGTGTGTTGTTCTGGTTTCCTTCTTCGCAAATGCGGATGGACTCTTGCGATGGCGATCGCGAAGAAGGATTTGGGGATGGGGTGATGTTTCCCTTCACGTTCGTGAAACAAGGGTCGCATTCATGGAGGCATGGGACCAGTGGCCTTCGCGTTCGCGGTCCACTGGTCGCGTTCGCGAAGAAGACCTGGGCCTGTGCAACTCAGTTGTCTTTCGCGGTTGGGGGCTCGTGTTCGCGAAGAGAAGATGGCCCAAGGCATCGCGTTCGCGAGTGACTTCTCGTGACCGTGTAGAAGGTTTTTCCTGGGTTCTACAATTTTGCCTCCGCGATCGTGAGGGCTTGCCCGCGATCGCGATGAAGGCTGATCTGGCAAATACTTTTAAAAGTCGGAAATTTTGGCCATTTTGTTCATTTCTCTCACTTGTTGGACGATTTTATAGCTCTTTGAGGACAGGTTTTTTACCTAGCTATTGAAAGTAAGTATTTTCTACACAATGTGAGTTTAATACATGCATTATGGGTAGATTTAAGCATAGAAATTGTGGAAATTTAGGAGATTGTTGAAAAACCTATGTTTTCATAAAAATGAGATTAGACCATGAAAATGATTAAGGAATTTAGTAGAAATTATATATTTGAGTTTGTGAGGTTATGGGTAACATTTATCTTCTAAAATCTTCGGAATCCGGGCAAGTGGACCCGGGGTTGAATTTTAAGAATCTTGCAATTTGGATTGGGTAATTACTCTAATAGTTAAATTATGAACTTTTGAGTATATACTGATTAATTTATATAATATTTGGCTAGTTTCGGATTGTTCGGCATTAACTTGAGGCTTATAGATTGATTTGTGGACTGGAAAGTTAACTTGGGAACAAGGAAAGTCTCTTGCTTAACCTTGTAAGAGGAAACTTTCCCCATAGGCATTTAAATTGCTATTTGCTACTAATTGTGGGAGCTACATATGCACGAAATGACGAGAGTTTGTGCGTAGCTGGAATTCATATTATGTACGGGTAGACATAGGCCTTCATTATGCTATTACTTGCACTATTTGGACTCAACTTGTTAGTTTAATTGCTTGTATTAGTAAGTAAAACTTGGCTAAAGATTATGTTAAATCGAGCTTCATTACTTAGAGAGTTGGCGGAAATGTTTAATTATTGATGGAAATTATATCCTTTCATGGGCTTATCTCGGAGTTGTCAATATGAAATTCGAAATCCGAAAAGTTTTCCTATTCCTGTGGATCGGGCCGAATGCCTTGGCAATATTTATATATATATTATGGGATGCATCTATGGATCGGACCGTATGACCTCAGTAGTGTATGTATACGAATATTATGGATCGGGCCGTACGACCTCGGCATAACTCGTGCATGTTGTCACTTGGAGTCCGATTTTACTTGATATGTCTGTCATGACTTGAAGATTGATAATACATATTAAGCCCTTACTTGTTGAGATTATTATGTGATATTCAGGGAATTTTAATTGTTATTTGATAAACGGTCATTTAATTATTGTCTCTTATTCCATTATTAATGTTGATTTTCATGCCTATTAAATAATCTTGTACATTATGTATTTTGCCCACTAGTAAGTGTCAAAGTCGACCCCTCGTCACTACTTATTCGAGGTTAGACTAGCTACTTACTGGGTACATGTTGTTTATGTACTCGCACTACACTTATGCACTAACCATGCAGGATCTAAGGCAGATGCATCAAGCAATCATTCAGGTTCGTACCCCCATTACCCAGAGGCTTAGTGGTGAGCTGCTCTATATGCCCGTTCTGCAATGCCCGGAGTCTTTCCTTATTGTATTTATCTTCTGTCTATCTTATTCAGACAGTAGTATAGGAGGTTTTGTATATTCTACTAGTTTGCTCATGCACTTATGACACCGAGTTTTGGGAGTATTCTAGTGGACATTTTATAGATTTGGGTATTAAATTCACTACTTTACTCTTTCGTTATTTGGTGCTTTGTTTTACTATAATTTTCTATTAATAGTTCGCTCATTAAATAAAATCAATTACTTTTAAATATTAAAATAAATAATTACATGGATAGTTCGCCATTGACTTGTCTAGCGGCGGCGTTGGGCGCCATCACGACCTACAATGGGAATTGGGTCGTGACGTAAACAATTGACAGTACATAAGCCATATTGTTTTTGGATAAAAGTAACAAATTAAGAAATAAAGCGTTACGAACACAATAAATATTTAATAGTAATTTTTATAAAAATAATTATAAAACATATATCGATAAATTAAACAAATTAAATATTTAATTTTCTTGTTAAATATGATAAAAAGTTGACAGTACAAATAAAATCCTGTCGAATTATAGTCGTAAAATCCAAAAACATTAACATATAAATAAATACTTTATATCAAATTAAGTAATAATATAAAAATTTATGAATTAAATATTAATATAAAAATATCGCAATATATTTCGAAACGTTAAACGATTAAAGAGAATAATATTTTAATTAATATTATTTAATTTACAGACATCATCATGGATCGTCCGTCTGTGCATCCTGGACCTCCTACTCGAGAGCTACTTTTGCTCTAGGGGGGCCACAGGTCTTCACATATCTTGGACGGACAATTTCATAGCCAGAACTTCCACCCCAGACATATTGACGATTTTAGGAGTTTATCAGGGACCACCCACTTCATCCTCATACAGTAGTGTGCCTTCAGCGGAATAGTTTTTACCGGATTGTAGAGGTCGGCCGGTTGTAGTTTGATTGGCCCAAGATCACGGCTTTGATCGAGCGGTGGATACTTATTTTCCTATCGGCGATGCAAACATCACGCTAGAGGACGTGGAGGTATTATTCGGATTGCCCAATGATGGTTTGGATGTCCACTATCCGCTTGCTCTTAGGAATTATAGGAGGCTCAACTACCTAAAGATGCTGTAGAGGCTCACTGGTTTCCAGCTGGTGGAGCAGACTGCTATCAGACGTATTAGTCGATTGCAACTATCGCCTGTTAGGTTGTATCTGGAGGCGTTGCACGAATAGAACCCAAATGAGTCACCAATTGAGGCTATTGAGCAGCAGTCGAGGGTGTTGATCTTGATGATATTTGGTGGTATTCTTTTCTCGGACACTTTGGGAAACCTTATTAGCCTACAGTTCTTGCATCATCTGGAGCGGTTAGATCACTTAGCCATGTACAATTGGGGTGGAGCCGTTTTAACGTACCTTTATAGGCAGCTGTGCAGGGCATCCATGGGTAACGTGAGAGACGTCGCTGAATTTATTCCGCTAGTGCAAGTGATAACATTATCAGTTCTTTTCATGATTATCATAGAGATAGTAAAAATTACTCAAATTTACATCTACAATCAATATTAGGTTTTGGCTCGGGAGCGATTCTTGCATATGCAGCCCCCTCCCTGACCGATAGCTCCAGATGCACTACCTGTGCCGTTTCTACCACATTCTAGGAGGTGAGTAGATAGGCGGGGCTGCACGCGCGACGTCGGGGCTCGACATCATCTTCTTTATTACAGGATCTGTTGGATCTACTTGAAGATGCCTAGGTAAATATTTTACTAAGTTTGTTTAATAATGCTTGAGCTGTCTTGCGTTTACTCACTATTCTTGCATTTAATAAATAGTTCATATGGAGTCCATAAAGCGACGAGCTCATCGTCAGTTTGCTAGATTATTGCTCACGCGATCAAGCTGTGTAGATGTCTGAGGTCCAACTGATATGTCTTGATATAGTCATGCATCATCTTGACCGGACGAGTCCTGCGACAGTTTGGTCGTTGACTGCTTATGCTTACTCCTCCCAGTTGGCATGCCATACATTACGAGCGGGATGATCGTAGCATAGTTGACCAACAATACTTGACTTGGCTAGAGGCCCAGATAGAGGACTGGGATAAGAGACTGGGCCTGATTCCGCCATACCCTCCACATGATCGTATTGACGGTGAGCGTGAGTACATGGCTTGGTATCGTCGTGTCACTCGCACTCTGATCGATAATCCCGTTAATCGGGGTGGTCGGTACGTTCCATACGCCGGGAGGCATGAGGCACTGGTATGTTATTTGGTATACTTACTTATCATGTTAGATATTTTTAACTTCCTAAATTAATATTTTATATGCTAAGCACGCTATTGGCTTACACAGTTTCTACCAGATGGGTCTGCAAATGCAACAGCATGTAGGCGATGGAGCGTCATTTGTGCACGATTGGGGTCATCAGGTTTCTCAGCTTGTTGTCGATACATTGGTTGTTTCACGAGCGGATGCGCGATTAGGTTTTGATACTGCGTATGTATCGCTTGAGGATTACCATCATGGGCCAAGCATGTACCTAGCACATGGTAGACGTGTCAGGCGTGGCTAGAGAGGAAGGGGTGGCCAGCGTGGTCGTGGTGGTCGGCGAGGACGGGGTCCCCAGCAAGGGGACATACTGAGGCACCCGTGGAGGATATTGGCAAGGATCTGCCGGGTGACTTTGGTGAGGCACACGATGCTGGAGATGATATGACTACATTCAGACTGTTGTCACCAGGGACTTCACAATTGACCCCGACAACACCATTGTTGATCGCGAGCACCGCCATTACAATGTTTGATTGGTATCAGTATTTTTCTGATGTTCCAAGCTCATCAAGGGTTACAGATTATCGTCCGGTGCGAGATGTACAGAGTGGTAGACGTTTTAGTTATGGCTCCGCATTGAGGGATGCTGAGGATCCTTCAGGCATAGAGAGGGAGACATAACATTCGGTGGAGACGGTACAACCTTCATCTAGTCAAGTGCACCTCGTAGTCTCCCCACTAAAACAAAGATTTGTTTGTATTACCATTATTTTAAATTTATTTGACCTTAATTATTACTCAGTAATATCTAATTTGTTTATAAGTTTTTTAATATTTCGCTATCACTTACCACAGAGGCGACAACGTGTGATACTCGATTGCCGAAGACGCAAAATCTTATTCAGGAGTCAGCTGAGACACTAGTTTGACTATAAATATTTTTAAACTATTATGTTACTATTCTATATATCATATACTAAAATCTGCTAATATTGTGTAGTTTATTCTTGGCCCAACGAACGCCTTTACTGATCCTGCTAGCCTTTTAGACGATCATGTTGCAGCGCATCCTCATATAAAAAGGCGACGAGATGAGGATGATCCGGGTAGCGTAGCCGGTCGGGATGGTATGCGCCTTAGGCCAGCCAATGCATTAAATCATACAGGTTGTGGGACATATTGATATGTAGTTTGCTTTGTATATATGACATTAATATTTATTTATTGATGTTTTTACATTTTAAGCGCATGTGTTTTTAGTTGTAGTCTTATTGATTAGGTTAATACTAGAACATAAAAAATACGTCAGATTAACATAAATTAAAACAGGATAAAAACACACATAATACATGAAATCTAAAACATAAAATAAACACTATACTTAAAATAACCATGTGTTTGTTTATTCACTATCGCCCATTTTTCTCTGCTTCAACCACTGAAATTTTTCTTGCAACTGATTATTATCTTCTTCTGCCTCTTTCAGTTGCTCTTTCACTACCGCAAGTTGTTCTTAGAGTTTCCAGATATGTATTTCGTACTCCCCGGTACGATTTCAAAGGTTCAGCAAACATGATTTGTAGTATTCCTGGTTAATGGATTCATCGTACCATTCTTCAAAACGGCATTGATTTTCGTCCTATAAATGGTGATGATAAGAAACAAATATTGATGAATATGTTATAAATAATATATTAACCAGCATAAATTTTAATATTAATAACCCACAACTTGTTTACACATCCAACGTCTGCACCCTAGATTGCAAGTTGTCCAGCATGGATTCAAAATCGCATGTTTCCAGATATATCGTATTGCTTGAACTTGAAAATTTATGGAAAATAATATTTTTTGTTTGGTTAAGCTGTGATGATCCGCAAAGAATAATGTATAATGCGTAGGGTTTCTATAGGTTAGAATGAATGGTTTTAGGTTGCATAACGCATATATTTCATGAGCCATATTTTAGTAAGGACGGAATAATTACGGTATAAGTGCATACACAATATTTTCAGTTCGACAAGACAAGACGCGCATTAAATTTATGCTAATTTCTGAACTGATGTATAACGCAAATTGTTCATGCGCTATGTTTCCCTTACAAAGGATTCTTTACGGTACAAGTGTGTGCACGCTTTTTCAGGTCGATAAGACAAGACGCATAACGCATGTGGTTCATGCGCTATGTTTCACGTTCAAAGGATTCTTTACGGTACAAGTGCGTGCAAACATTTTCAGGCCGACAAGACAAGGCACATAACGCATATTGTTCATGCGCCATGGTTCATTATTAGTGGAATATTTACGGTAGTAATGCGTACAGGTTTGTTCAGGTCGACAAGACAAGATAACGCATATTGCACATACGTCATGTTGAACTACCAAAATTTCTACCACAGACGTTGGACATAGGAATGTCATATTATTATAGAAATTAAGCAAGCGATCTTATTGATGATAGCGATGAAATACGAGAAATCTGTGTCAGCTGGGGACTAGATTATGATGCCCTCGTTCTGGACTGATGCGAACAAGATATTCACAAAGAAGATGAAGACAATGGCAATAAAGAGACCAACGAAAGTAACAATAAATTAGTGCCCGGCAATGACGATAATGACAAATGAAAATTGTTATTTCTTTCTTCAAGTTATTTTTAAGTATTGTATTGAATCTTTAATGCTAAGTGTAAACTAGAGTTAAGACTATTGGAAACATAATTTTATTTCATTAATATTGCAAGCACGCACCATTACTGACACTTAATACAACTAAATATACTGCTAAAAAAATTAATTTTATGCTTGAACATTACCAACATTGGATGAGCTGGCACCAGGAGCAGAATTGTCACCGCTTCCCAAACCGATTGTAGGACATTTACGGCGATCGCATCCTTTTTGGGAACATATACCACATTTACGCACATATACGGTATCTCTAACATCCATTTAGTTTCGAATCCACGTTCTTTTTTGCACTTGCATGCGACGCACAAAATCCTTGTTACAAACCATTTTAAATGGTTCCGGCGGCCAATAATGCTCAGAACCCATGGGTTGGAAGTGGCCGCTATAGGTATTTGCGTATGAAGACACACTATATTCTTTATCAACATACCTCGTCGCTGCAAACTCAGTATGTTAAAAAACATTCTAGAAAAAATCAAAAAATATTGATGAATATGAAGTGATACAAAGGATGCTGAAGAATGAATTTTTTAGAATGATTTTTTGAAGAACGAATGTTAGACCTTAAGTAAGCAAATATTCAATGTGAGGGGATAGCAATTGGTGTGTATAGCGCATGCAATACATGCGTTGTACCTATAGCGCATAAAATACATGCGCTATACACACCAAATATTATGGGTCAGCAAATAACAAGCGTAGCGCATGTATTTCATGATTAAATATATGCACTATATATAAAAATGCGGGCAAGTTCTTTTTCGACCTATTTTGGTGTTTTGCGTCCAATTTTGCAATATTTAGGTTCCGGGCTCGTTTTTGTGAAGGTGTTATTATTTGCAGAGGCGGATGTAGACTTCTATTACTCGGTTCATCTAAACCAAGTAATTTCGACGCAAAGCATTAATTTATATGTATAATTTACTAAAATATCACGACCCAAAATCTAACTAGTCGTAATGGCACCTAACCCAACCCGCTAGGTAACTCAATTATCATTTATCTAATTCCAATCACAATTATTAAAGCAATTTAAGTAAATAAAAATCTTAATCTTATATATTTCCCAAGAACTGGTAGTACAAATCATGAGCTTCTAAGAATAGAATTTACAAAACTGGTATGAAATAATACATCATCTATTCGAAATGTACATAAACAGATTTTTATAAATCTAAGGCTACCAAGAACAAGAGGCAGCTACAACCGGAACACAGGTACATTGATCGAGGCCAAACCTACACCACTATAGAGTAGCGAGGATGGTCGATGCAGTTTTACCCAACGAGCTCGGGATCGATTTCCACAGGGAGTTAATTTGGCTTGGAGTTGGGTATCTAACTAATCTAGATGTGCGTGTTGTTCCTAATTGCACTTCCAAATATTGTTGCGATTGATTCTATTCTAATTTTATACTATTATATGTTGAGTGTAAGCTAAGTACAATATTTTTGGTGAAAGTTTTCAAGTGTTAAGAGGCACTAGGGAAGTGACTTCTGCCTAGGTGAGTATCTAATGGGTATCAAGAATTTAGGACAAGCTTGTTATGATTGGGGTCGTGATATAACCATCAAACATAAGTGCTCACTTTATACCTCTTGGTAGTTTGAGTGACTTTGCCCGATTTGGCTTTCTCAAGCCCAAATGGGTGTTTATACAATACAAATAAAATTGGCTCAAGTCGGGTATTACTATCTCTAGGTTTAACCCTTTAATTGGGGCTATCAATCTCTTGAGTTCACCCCAATTACTTGTTAGCCTAATTTTCCAAGACTTAGTCCCTCTTTCTCAAAAAGAACCTAAGTCATAAAGGCACGAGTCAGTATTTGCAACCACTAATTCTAGAATTTTAGCATGAATTAGGCTAAATATCTCTAACTCATAAATAATTAAGCCCTAAAATTCAAGACCCATTAAATACCCATACTAGGGTTGGGTCACAACCCTAGATATGGGGTCTAGCTACTCATAATAACAGCAGAAATCAAAGATAAAGATGAAATATAAGCCATAATATTAAAGTACAAGGGAAAAACCAAATGTTCACGTGCTCTGCTAAACAAAACTTAACCTAAAAATGATAAAAGGATCTATTTATACTAGGCTAAAATTTTCGGACGCGTAATTCTGACCGTGTCCGCGCTTGAGCTTTCGCGGCCGCGTAATAATGAGCGCGTTCCGCGTTTCTTCAATACTGGGCTTGGATTGGGCTTAGTTTTGCGGCCCACGTAATTTCAACCGCGTTCGCGTGTGCTTCCATCGCGGCCGCGTAATTTGGACGCGGACCGCGTTCTTCAGTTAAGCCCGACTTGCAGGGTCTCTGAACCTCAAGATGCGCTCTCAGTGAAATTCCCTTTGCGTCCGCGTAAGATCAATTCACCACCGCGTAATTTGGACGCGGACCGCGTTCTTCATTTGAGCCCAAACTGTAGAGTCTCTGAACCTTGAACCACGCTCTCAGCAAAAATCCCCTCGTAGCCGCGCCAATGATTTCGCGGCCGCGCCTTTCCAACGCGGTCAACGGTTATTTTAGTACTCAAAGCAGCTTCTCTGAATCTACTTTCGCGGACCACGTAATAGTGGCCGCCTCAGCGGAGGTCCTTACGCGACCGCGCTTTTCTGTCGCTCTCAGCGCTCCATTCTCAGCCTTGGATTCATGCAGGTTTGACTCCTTCATGAGTTGATTATGGCTTGTTTGCCTCATTTTGACCAAACCCTGCAAGGAAGCATATTAACTTAGTTTTCGGGGATACCTTTACGAATTTTTGACCCAAAACCTAAGCAAAAGAGAGCAAATAATAGGCTAAAACCCTAGTTATCAACTCCCCCAAACTTAAGCTTTTGCTTGTCCTCAAGCACACAAGGTAATTCCCACCTCCACAAGAAAAAGAAAGGAAAATTTCAGCTTTCCTAAGATGACTTCATCAAGCATCAATTGGGACTAACAGTTACCCTCAACACAAATGCATTATCAACAACATCATGCTATGACTTCTTGAGTTCCATAGTTCTAATGTGACACAAAAGTATTAAGAGTTGACTCAATTCATCAAATAAGCTCGCTCTCTCATGTAGGTCATTGTGGATCCCTGACTCCTCCTCCTATATTCTCCATGAGCTAATCTCACCTTATAGAATGTGACACTCAAAACATGGATTGTAAAGAAGTGCGCTCATCAATCTCCAAAGAATGCCACAAGTCCGGCTCCAAGTACCATAAGCTTGCCCCATATGTAAATCACCACTAATGTAAGCTCACTCAACTTGAAATCATATAAGGCTTTAGCGGGATGTAATGAAGGCTTTTTGGATCAAGGTAGGACATAATGAACTATGATGGTTTCATCTTTCCTTAAGCATTCTATTTTCTCATTTCGGTTCATACTTTCTTCACTCTTTGAGTCATTTTCTTCTTCCTCAGGGGAACTAGAGGGACACATTATCACTCTTTCTTGTTCATGACAATCATTTTTCTCCTTTTCTCATCATTCCATGCCTTTCAACATTGTTTTCTTTGAATCCCATCAACCTTGTCTTTCTTTTTGACATATTTCTTTTTAACTCTTCATCCTTTTCTTTCCCTTTGATTTTCATCAATTCTTTTTGTTCTTTGAACCTTTCATCACTTTTAAATTCCTCGTCTCTCCCCCAAACTTATGTTTTTGCCAAATATTCATCATGAATGCTAAGGAAAGATTGGGTACCAAGAGAGAGTCATTATAAAACGGATGAGGGCTTGTAATGTGGTTATTGAATGAAAAAGGCTTAGGCTCAAAAGGGTTGACTAAGGATATCATAATGGTAGGCTACGGAAGTTTTCAAAGTTCAAATGGGACCAAGGAGAGCCTATAATTACTTCTCAAGTCGAGCTACACTTAGAATTTTGCCTAGAAAAACATTCAGGGTAAGTTCTAGACTTGTTGGCACGGGACTTGGACTTGCAATTTAATACCTCACCTCTCAAGCTACTGGATTGTTAAATAGAATAGAGTCGAGGGCCCACAACAACCCCAGCTAAGATTAAAAATCACAGATGGCTCACAGAAACCACTTGATGATAGTTTTAGTCAACTCAAGAGTCTAAAGGTCACAACTAGAGCTAATCTCGTCAACAAACTTGTCTCTAACCATGAGGTCGAAGATAAATGTGTTAGTGCCAAGTGAAGCCTACTTGAGACACTTTTATTCATTACTACTATATATCAAAACAGAAAGCAAACCAGACTCAATCCCTTAAGAAGGTTGTCACGCCATCCATCGTTGGGAAGAGCCACCCAGTTCACACAACATCCACCTTTGGAAAGAACCGTGGCATTAAGAAAACCAAAGGCTTATTGATCATGCAGAAATATAAAAAGAGGCTACAAACTCAAAAGGAATTTACTAAAGGAAATAAGAAGCTAAGCTATTAAGGAAAATTACAAAAGAAGTTATAAAGTAAAATATAGAAAGTAAAATGAATATGTACAATAGGGAAGTGAAACGAATATAAACAAAATGGGGATGAATATATACTTGGAATGGTAAAGTTATATACATACCAAAAGTGAAAAATAACAAAAATGAAAATAACGATAAGTAAAAATAAAGAAAAATTGTATCATAATTATTACATGCCAGTCATCAAATCAAAATAAGACTACCCCCTAAATAGAAGTTAGCATTGTCCTCAATGCTAAAAGTAAAAATAAGATCAGGGGAGGGATAGAGAGTAAATAAAACTCCCTATGTGGTCTCTGTTTGTATGGGTTCAGGTACTCTGGTAGGGTCCTTAGACTGTGTAGGCTCATCAGCTCCATCAGGGTCCTCTAACTGAATCACCAAGTCCTCGGTCCTCGGTACCACAAATCTTCTCACCGGCTCTCTGTCAGCCTCCTGCTCTGATGCCTGTACTGTTTGTGCTACCGATGCAGTCTCCTCCATAAGGAGGTCCAGAGGAATATCTCCGACGAAAGTAATCTTCTCCACCTCCTTCTTTAACAGCTCTTGATTCTTATTCACCTTCTTGACCTGTTTTCCCATCTCCTTGATTACCTTCTCATGAGTACCTAAAGTCTCTAAAATTTTCGTTTGGTTGTCAAGGATCATCTTCAATGAATCCTCCACTGACAGAAGCATCTGAAGCTGCGCAGGAGCTACATGTGTTGCGACTGCACTGGATAAGGTAGATAGCTTTGATGTAGCTGCCTGCAATCAGTTGTTGATGCTGGATAGCATCTGAGAGACCCGCAGTGAAGTCTGAGGATATGCGGAAGATGAGGGCACAGATAATGGGGCTGTGACAGATGGACCGGATGAGGGAGGTGGCATAGCAGCCGAAGAACCCTCCGCTATGGAAGGCTCGGAACCAGTAGCCACTATCCTTGGCTTCTCAGATTGGCCAGTGGAGGTAGTGGCTTTGCCTTTGGACTTTGGGTTGACTGCTCCCTAAAGGCTGTACCAAGAGAAGGGCCTTTTCGGTACATAGTGATGAAATTGGGGTAAGGGTAGGAACTTTCTTCTTTCCCGGTTGCCTTAGATATGTTCTGGGCCATGAGATTCCCCACATTTATTGGGTAACCCGCCATGATGGACGCTATGAGGATCATCCGAGAGAGTGGAATGTCACTGCCATGCTGGCACGGATCAAGGCGGTTGTAGACGAAGGTGCACCACCCTTTGTCTTCAAAGCTAAGGGTGTTTCTGGCAATTGAGACTCCCGGTGTAAGCCAGGCCGGTGTTGTCCCTGGTATGGCTATCACCTCTGCTACCCATGGACGAGCTGCTTCATCTAATGCCAACTTCTGTATGTATAGAGCAACGTCAACATCATCAAACCCGGCATATGTATTCAAAGTTTTTCCATCAAACCGGATCTTCTTATTTCGTACCTTAGTCATATAGGTACCCTTTTTGATGTGGGCAACATTGGCGTAGAATTCCTTGACTAGGTACTCATTTGCTTCCGGCAACTTACTAGTGAAGAATTTCCACCACACTCTTTCATCAAATTGTCTCTTCATATTCAGGTTGTGAGGGAGAAGGTCTTTTTCTATGAAATGTCGCTCAAGGGTGAGCTTCCTTTGTGGCCACCATTCCCAGAATTTTTGGTAGGTCTTCTCACTCATGAACCTATTTTGCCATACTGTCGGGTTCCTTGATCTAATCACCCCCATGGGTATCACCACATCTCCCGTCATCCGGAACCTCTTCTTCATCATCAATATCAATAGGAGCAACTGTTGAGGCCGGAGTTGCAGCAAATCGGGGAGATGGTGCTGAAGTCTCACTACCTCCTTGTGAGCCATCAGACGACTCAGATGGGGAGGTAGGTTGATTGACAAGACGAAAAGGTTGAGATTGAGCCTCGGGTTGTTGTGCAGATTCTCCCTCGGAAATCTCCCAGGAAGGGAGGTATTCACTAGTGTCCGAGGATTCAGCCTGAGGTCTCACAGGTGGGGCCTTTTTGCTAATAATCTTCTAAGGTTCTAACGGTGCAATCTGCTTCCCTTTGCCTCATCCTCGGGAGGATTCTCCCCTCCCTTTTGATTTGTTGGGACCACCACGAGATCGCACCATTAGTTGCACACATAATTAGTGAAAGCTCATTAGTATTGTGGTTCAATGAATTAGCAAAGAAAAGCACATGAAATGATCACAGTGTTTCTCAAAGCAGGGATCTGCTGACAACGTAAAAAGGAGCGCGGTCGTGAAAGAGTTGGGACCAGACTACCAACTCTCTGAACATTGGTTTTCGCTGACCGCAAAATAATGTGCGCGACCGCGAAATAACAGACGCGGACCGCGTAAAAATAAACGTGGTCGCGGAATTAATTTGTTAATTCTCTAAAGCTCATGAACGCGGTCCGTAAAAATATGGACGCGGCCGCGTAAAGTCAACCGCTGACCGTGGAAAAATCGCCACGTCTGCGAAAATATAAGCCTACCTAGTTCGCACAAAAAATTGAACGCGGACTGCATAATTTGGACCGCGGTCCGTGAAATTCAAATCATACTGGCACTGATGAATTATTTAAGACTTAGGGTTTCACTTAATGCAAACATTTAGGAAATTAACAGGCATAGTGAACAACCCTATCCCCAATTAAGCATTAAGCATTACCCACATGCAATTTTAGCATCAATCATGCATCATTTTGAAATCATGACATGTGTTAAATCCTAAAAAAGAAAAAGTAAAACTAGAAGAAAAGAAAATCAAAAGATGAAATTAATGTAAATATTTAAGAATACCATATATGGATGTGTAGTAGGAAATTGCTTCTTGATTAATGAGATATGAAATTGAAAGTGTAAGAAGGGGAATATGAACAATGGTCTATTTCGGTGAGAGTGTGGGGTTCGAAAAGTGTAAAAGTCCTAAGGACTTCCTATTTATACCAACCCTAGAGGTCCCACCGACTTACCTGAGCACGGTCCGCGGAATTCCATCGTGGTCCGTGTTTTTACCTTTCAAAGAGCCTTTTTGAGAAACAGGTCCGCTAAGAGCGAATTAACGGGTGCGGCCGTGTAAGATCAACGCGGACCGCGAAATTACGAACGCGGATGCGAATACAACTTGAGAGAGTTGATATTTTGGACTTTTCAAGTCCGCATCCGCTGACAATTTGCGTCCCGACGAATACTTTTCGCTGACCGTGAAATTTTGAGCGCGGTACGCGTAATTCTCCATACTT
>AWOL01S0017662.1:44283-55194 GCA_000715115.1 Nicotiana otophora
ACTCACAATCTTCTTTGGATTAGAGGTACTTGCATCTCTACCTCTACCGCTTCTTGTGGTCACCGCCATAGCATGGCCTGTATTGTTCCCACCCTTCGGGTTTACTACCGTATCACTTGGTAGTGCCCCCTTAGGAAGAGTATTCAATGCTTGAGAAATTTGACCCATTTGTACTTCCAAGTTTCAAATAGAGGTAGTATTGGAGGCTATTTGGACATCGGAGTCAGCATTCCTTTCCATCATTTGTTTGAACATACTCTCTATCCACCCCATCTCATTGTTTGAAGAACTTTGCCCTTGAGATGAATATGGAGGCAGATTGTTGGGTTGTTGATACATCGGGGGCCTTTGAAAGCCGCCCCAATTATTATTGTTGTTCCCCCAATTCTGATTGGTGTTCCCCCAATTGTTTGAGTTGTTGTTATTGCCATTGTTCCAATTCCCTTGGCCTTGGTTGCCCCAATTTTGATTGTTCCCCTGCGATCTCCATTGTTGATTTAGAGCATTGCTCTGTTGACCTTGGTAGTTATTGACATATAGCACTTCCTCACTTTGATCATCATAAGAATCGTCTTGATTGTAACCACTACCACTTTTCTCATATTGATCTTGATTGTTTTGCACTTGTTGACCACGTTGTATCCTCTTGTTGACCACGACATTTACCCGTTCCATGAAATTTACTTGCTTTGTCCCTTGAACTTGTTGAAGCTGGGCCTTTGCTAACTGATTCATAGTAGTTGTCAACTCGACTATGGCTTGTCCGTGATCATGAAGTTCCTTGTGAAGATGGATGAAATTAGGGTCACCCTGAGGAACATTTGCCCAAATCTGCCAAGATGAGGATGTGTCAGCCATCTCATCAAGTATGTCACAAGCTTCGGCATAAGGCATTTTCATAAAATTTTCCCCAGCTAGCTGATTCACTACATATTGGTTGGTCGTGTTGATGCCCATATAGAATATCTGCTGAATTATTGCTTCAGTCATATCCTTATTTGGGCATTCCTTGACCATTGTCCGGTATCGCTCGTAGATTTCATGTAGGGGTTCATTAGGTTCTTGTTTAAAGGCTAAGATCTCATCCCTCAATACTACCATATGACCTAGTGAGAAAAACTTGGCTATAAACTTTTCTGCCAACTCATCCCACGTGTGTATGGAGTGGTTGGGTAGCCTCTCGAGCCAGTCCAAAGCTTTCCCTCTAAGTGAAAATGGGAAAAGTCTCACTCTTAGAGCGACCTCCGACACGTTCATCTGCTTGCTCCCCCATCATATGTCTATAAAACCCTTTAGATGTTTGTATGCGTTCTGATGAGGAGCTCTAGTGCAGAAGCCCCTTTGCTCCAATAGGGTCAGCATGACATTTGGAATTTGAAAATTGCCCGCCCGAATCCGAGGAGGGACAATTGCACTTGCGTAACCTTCATTAGGTACCACCCGGTGTGCTGCCCGTGGAGGAGGTGAGGGAGGGTTTGGAATGTTGTCATTAGCCTGGCGGCCTCTTCATTGGACTTGAGGTTCTAGATTAACCTCATCCTCACAATTTTCATCTACCTCCTCCCCCGAAAGAACATGTCCGAGAGCATCATTATGAGCCATTTGGTACCTAAAGTGATTGATACACAAAAGTTAGAAAAACAGAAGGAAAGAAAAGAAAGACACACAAATAGTTAGATAGATAGCCAACACCGTCTAACTCCCCAGCAACGGCGCCAAAAAGTGATCGGGGCCAAATCTACACCACTATAGAGTAGCGAGGATGGTCAATGCAGTTTTATCCAACAAGGTCGGGATCGATTTCCACAGGGAGTTAATTTGGTTTGGAGTTTGGTATCTAACTAATCTAGATGTGCGTGTTGTTCCTAATTGCACTTCCAAACATTGTTGCGATTGATTCAATTCTAATTTTATACTATTGTATACTGAGTGTAAGCTAAGTACAATATTTTTGGTGAACGTTTTCAAGTGTTAAAAGGCATTAGGGAAGTGACTTCCGCCTAGGTGAGTATCTAATGGGTATCAAGAATCTAGGACAAACTTGTTATGATTGGGGTCATGATATAACCATCACACATAAGTGCTCACTCTATACCTCTCGGTAGTTTGAGTGACTTTGCCCGATTTGGATTTCTCAAGCCCAAATGGGTGTTCATACAATACAAATGAAATTGGCTCAAGTCGGGTATAACTATCTCTAGGTTTAACCCTTTAATTGGGGCTATCAATCCCTTGAGTTCACCCCAATTCCTTGTTAGCCTAATTTTTCTAGACTTAGTCCCTCTTTCTGAAGAAGAGCCTAAGTCATAAAAGCATGAGTCAGTGTTTGCAACCACTAATTCTAGAATTTTAGCATGAATTAGGCTAAATATAACTAACCCATAAACAATTAAGCCCTAAAATTCAAGACCCATTAAATACCCACACTAGGGTTGGGTTAAAACCCTAGCTATGGGGTCTAGCTACTCATAATAACAACAGAAATCAAAGATAAAGATAAAATATAAGCCATAATATTAAAGTACAAGATGAAAATCTAAATTTTGAAGGTAAATCTACTCTAAAATTGCCCAAAAAGGGAAAAACCAGCCGTTCACGTGCTCTACTAAACAAATCTCCTAAAATTGATAAAAGGATCTATTTATACTAGGCTGAAATTTTCGGACAAAAATGTCCCTGCGGAGGATTCGCGGATGCGTAATTCTGACCGCGTCCGCGCTTGAGCTTTCGCGGCCGCGTAATAATGAGCGCGGTCCGTGTTTCTTTAATAATGGGCTTGGATTAGGCTTAGTTTCGCGGATCGCATAATTTCAACCGCGTCCACGTGTGGTTCCATCGCGGCCGTGTAATTTGGACGCGGACCGTGTTTTTCAATTAAGCCCGACTTGCAAGATCTCTGAACCTCAAGATGTGTTTTCAGCGAAATTCCCTTTGCATCCGCATAAGATCAATTCGCGGCCGCATAATTTGGATGCAGGCCGCGTTCTTCATTTGAGCCCAAACTGTAGAGTATCTGAACCTCGAACCACGCTCTCAGCGAAAATCCCCTTGCGGCCGCGCCAAAGATTTCGCGGTCGCACCTTTCCAACACGGTCAGCGGTGATTTTAGTACTCAAAGCAGCTTCTCTTAATCTACTTTCACGGACCACGTAATAGTGGCCGCCTCAGCGGACGTCCTTACACGGCCGCGCTTTTCTGCCGCTCTCAGCGCTCCAGTCTCAGCCTTGGATTCGTGCAGGTTTGACTCCTTCATGAGTTGATTATGGCTTCTTTGCCTCATTTTGACCAAACCCTACAAGCAAGCATATTAAGTTAGTTTTCGGGGATACCTTTACGAAGTTTTGACCCAAAACCTAAGCAAGAGAGAGCAAATAATAGGCGAAAACCCCTAGTTATCATACATCTTCAGATCCAGCTCCCAACAAACACAGCAACGACATCAACCAGTATCTGCACGCAAGGTGCAGAAGTGTAATATGAGTACAACCGACCCCATGTACTCAATAAGTAACAAACCTAACCTTAGGTTGAAAGTAGTGACGAGCTTGCACCAAGGTCGGGTCCCAACTTCAATAACCAAGAATAGTTCATAACAACATAAACAAGTAATACTAGAAGAAACTCAACAATCAAATGCTCAACAAAAACATGATTTCTAAAAATAGTTTTGCCTTTCAATTACATCAATGAAAATCTAAATCGTTTACCGGAGTTGCCAAAAATATGAATAAGTTTGAAAACAATATTTTTTCCAAAATCCTTTCAAAAATAAATAAGATGTTTTATTTTCTTTCCAGATAACCAGTGTAAAACAAATGCATCACTATCGGGATCGTACCTGTAACGATACCATCTGGTGTATCGGCCTCAGCCAATTCATAGCAATTATATCAACAGGCCGGGCATCCACTTCTTAGGCGCCTTCTAACCGTCTGTCCTCCACCCATAACTGGTTGTGCACATGGAGTACTAACTGGAATAAAGCTTGTAGTCTGAGTGTTCTAATAAAATCCACCTCTCCCAAGTCCGGGACAATCTCTCATGATGTGCCTAGTATCACCACACTCATAACAACCCCTATGAGGTCGCGGTTGCTCGTACTGAGTCTGTGCTGGATAACTGGAATAACCACTGTAAGAATCTCGTGTCGGTGGTGCACTATAAGAACTTACTGGAGCACCCCGAGTAATTTGATGTGCAGACTGAGCTGGCCGACTGCTCGAGCCTCCGCCATAATGGGTCATAGCCGAAGAGTAAAATCCACTGAACCCTCCAGAGCTTTGAGACCTTTTGGCCTCTTTAGACTCCCTTTCCTCACCTAGAACACCCTCAATCCTCCTCCCAATCTCTACTACTTGCTGAAATGGAGTATCAATTTGCAACTCTCGAGCCATGCATATTTTAAGATCATAATCGAGCCCCTTAATGAATCTGCTGACTCGCTCTCTAACTGTAAGAACCAGGATAGGTGCATGACAGGCTAACTCATTGAACATGATAGCATATTCTGACACTGTCATAGTGTCCTGACGCAACCATTCAAACTTTATGCGCCACGCATCTTAGAGAGTCTAGGGAACAAACTCTTTCAGAAATATTTCCAAAACTTGAGCCCAAGTTAGTGGTGTTGCATCGGCTGGTCTACCTTCTTCATAAACTTGCCACCATTGATACGCTGCGCCTGATAGCTGAAATATAGTAAAGGCAACTCAGATCACTTCCACAATACTCATGGTGCGGAGAATACAATGACACTTTTCTAGAAATCCTTGGGCATCCTCTGAAGTTGTGCCACTGAAAGTAGATGGACTATACCTCTTAAACCTCTCAAGTCTCTTTTGTTCTTCTTCTGATGCCTCTAGCCTGACCTCAGGCTGAACTAGAATAATAGGTTGTACCGGTACTATATCCGAAACTTAACCAATGTGAATTCGTTGTTCTAGAGTACGAGTGGTAGGAGTCTGAGTTACTCCCCTAATCTGTGCAATATTTGGTGCAGCAGAGATCAATCCCGCCTGAGTTAATGTACCAAACATATTCAAGAACTGTGTTAAAGTCTCCTGAAGTCTGGGGGTAACAACAAGTGCTTCTGATACCTATCCCCCAACTGGAGCTACTGGCGGCTCCTTAGTTGCTGCTTTGACAGGTGCTCTAGTCGCGTCACGTGCCCTTTCTCGGCCTCTACCTCGGCCTCGACCTCTTGCAGCCCTAGCAGTATATGCGGGTGTCTGCTCAACTGACCGGGTAGCACATGTCCTCACCATCTGTGAGAGAATAGAGATGCAAAAGCTCAAATTCCAAATTCAACAAATTCCACACGACATGAATGAAAGAAGTGGAAATTTCCTAACAGTTCTGTAGTCTCTCAAAGATAAGTACAGACGTCTCGTACCGATCCGCAAGACTCTACTAGACTCGTTCGTGGCTCGTAAAACCTATGAACCTAGAGCTCTAATACCAACTTGTCACGACCCAAAATCCCACCACAGACGTCGTAATGACACTTAGTCTCTAAGACTAGGTAAGCCGATTTGAATAACAATTCAAGCCTTTATATATATATATATATATAATCGAAACCAATAATGGAAACAAATATGAAAAACCTCCCAAGACTGGTAATACTGAGTCACGAACTCTAATTGAATACATGGAATGATCTCAAGGATCGAATACTCAATATTGTTTGACTAAAAATTAACAGTGCAATAAAATGAAAAGACTCCAAGGGACTGTGACGACCAAGCAACTCTACTTTGAATCCTTGCGATCACATTCTAACCTTGTCCGAGTCCGATATTTCCAATACCTGGCTCTGCACAAAAATATGCAGAAGTGTAGTATGAGTACACCACAGTCGGTACCCAGTAAGTATCAAGACTAACATTAGTGGAGTAGTAACGAGGTACAGTCAAGACACTCACTAGTCTAACAACTTGTGCAATATAGTATACAAAAATAATAGGAAACAAATTACAATAATGGAAACACTAATCAACCAGTGATATACACAACAAGCGCAACATGAACGCCATTAATATTGCTCAACAAATAATAAATACAAGTACAATCAATTATTCTAGTCCTTCAAAAATAAATCATCGCCTATATGCTTCTCAAATAATAATCTTCAGGATATAATATTTTCCAATAAATATATTTCGAATATACTCCTTTCAAATAAATATCTTTTAAATATAATTCTTTCAAATAAATCTCTTTCAAATATAATTCCTTCAATAATATCTTTCGAATACAATTCTTTCAAATAATACTTTTTCAATAAAAAATCCTTCCAAATAAATATTTTGAATATAATTCTTTCAATTAAAAGTCTCCATGTAACACCTCATTTCATAATCATAAAATACAGGTCTCAGCCCACTTTCATATTTTTTGTAAACACGGGTCTTAGCCCACTTTTATATTTTTAAGGCACTTCGTGCCAATAATTAAATCATCATATTTCTCCCGGTACCTCGTGCCCACTTTTCATATCACATCCGCACGGACAGTTCACGTGCCAATAATAAAATCATCATATTTTCCCTGGTACCTCGTGCCCACATTTCATATCTATTGCGGCATGCAACCCGATCTCATATAACATTACATGCCCGGCAATAGCCACAAGCTCACAATTTCAACATAGATCATGCTATCATCAAGTTTACCGAAACTACAAGAAAAGTTGCACAAGATATAAAAATAAACACAAGGAAAATTCCAACATTACATGAAAATTACCAACATAATAACTCCATATCATCACATATCATCCATGACAATAGCCATACTTATCTCTCCTATAGTCACCATTATAACTCCTATAATAGCCTCCCTTATCCCTCCGCCCTGACAATATCAATAGCCACTCTTATCGCTCCTATAGCCACCCTTATCTTTCCTATAGCCACCCTCATCACTCCGCCCAGACAATATTCCAACATACATAACAACAGTGAAATGCCACCCTTATAGTCACATAATATCAACAGTGGAATTCTACCCTTATATCCTCAAAATAATAATTCAAATAACATAACAATTTACACGGAATATTACCACGGCAACGTAACAAATTAATTCATATCACAATTTGCCCATTGGCCACAACTAATTCCAAAGATATAACAAAATCAATTAATTTCACAATATATAGCCCAAGGCTCCACACAATGTATATAAAACCTCAAAACAACAATAAAGATGGAAAAATAACTCAGCATAGGACAACACCTTCTTTAATCCAAATATTTTTTGTAAATATACTAACAACTCTTCTTAAGTTTATTTAATTAATTATTTGCATAGGGGAAATCCTTAAAGAAATTAAATTCCAAGAAATATCAAACCATCAAACTCACGGAATTCACATAAATATACAAGTAATAATCACATCAAATTGTCATATAAAAATAAATTCAATAAACGCGAATTGAGGCATGGAAAATAGACGATTTAATAAATTCCAACAATTATCCAATTTACTACACAATATGTCTAAGACTTTAACCCAATATATTTTGCACATATAAGCCTGAGTACGTACTCGTCACCTCGCGTACACAACTTTTCACATTACACAATTTTCACACAAGACTTGATGCCTAAGAGGTAATTCCCCCACTCAAGGTTAGGCAAGATACTTACTTTTTTGAAGTTATGCCGATATTCCAAAATCGCCCCTTGCTTGAATTGACCTCCGGACCGTTCAAATTTATCCAAATTAATTGTATAACTCCATTAAAATTCATCGGATATAATTTCGGATAATAAAATATCGACTTAAAAATTTATTCTAAAAAGTCAACAAAAGTCAATGCGGGGCTCGCCTCTCGGAACCCGATATAATTTTTATGAAATACGAACACCCAGTCCGATATGAATTCAACCATACCAATTTTATCGGATTCCAATAACAAATCGTCCTCCAAAACTTGAATTTTCGTTTTTGAAAAGTTTTTACAAAAATCCCCATTTGCTCCATTAAACTCGAATTAAATGATGAATATAACCATAGATTCATGAAATATAATCACTTTCGGATATAGAACACTTATCCAAGTCAATGTCGTGAAGAACTCCTCCAAAATCGCCCAAAAATCGAGCTCCAAAATCCAAATCGAAAACGACAAAATGATCATTTTTGGTCCTTATGATTCTGCCTAGTTTTCGCACATGCGGGCAAATATGCCGCATCTGCGGCTCGCTTTTGCGAGCCAAACATCGCATTTGAGACCTTAACTTATCTGCCCAGATTGCGCACCTACGAGGGACCTTTCTCATGTGCGCTTTCGCAGAAGCGGCATCAACGCCGCAGAAGCAGATGACAAAATGCTGGGCATCGCATCTACGATCAATGTTTCACAGGTGCGATCGCGTACCTGCGCTCCCCTTTCCGCAGAAGCGACACAACAGGACTACCCCATACATCGCAGAAGTGACCAGAAATCTTGCAGTAGCGAATGCGCACCTGCGCACCAAAATTTGCAGGTGCGATTGCACCAGTTGCTGCCCAGAAATTCTAGCAGCTTCAACAAGTCCAAAAATCAACCCGTTAGCCATCCGAAATCCACCCAAGGCCCTCGGGACATTAACCAAATATACCAACATGTACCAAAATATAATACGAACTTAGTCGATATTTCAAACTATGTCAAACAACGCCAAAATTACGAATCGCGCATCGAGTCGAATTATGAATTTTCAAATCTTCCAACTTCTATATTTTGCGCCGAAACGTATCAAATCAATGCGAAATGACTTCAAATTTTGCACACAGGTCATAAAATGACGTAATAGAGCTATTTCAATTTCCGAAATCAAAATCCGACCTCGTTATCAAAAATTCAATCTTCGGTCGAACTTTCCAAAAATCTTCTATTTTCAAACTTTTGCCAAAATGCGTCGAATTGTCCTACGAACTTCCAAATCTAAATCCAAACATACGCCTAAGTCCGAAATTATCATACGAAGCTATTGCCATTATCAAAATGCCATTCCGGGGTCGTTTGCTCAAAAGTCAACTCTCCGGTCAATTCTTTCCATTTAAACTTCTAAATAAGAATTCTTCTTTCAATTTAATTCCAAATCTTCCGAAAATCGAACTCGACCACACACGCGAGTCATAATGCATATTACGAAGCTGCTCGTGACCTTTTGTCGCTGAACGTGGCATATATTTTTAAAACGACAAGTCGGGTCGTTACATAAATTGAACTTTCAGAGTCAAAAGAATAAGTCAACAATTAAAAAATATGTACTAGATTGAACCTCAACTAATCTAAAGTAAAACGAGATGCTTTGAATTGTGTTATTTATAAAAAACCCAACTGAGTTAAAATACAAATAAGTTGAGCAACTATATTTTCTTAATAAGTTTTTTGATCTATAATAACTTGTTTTTTTATCTTTTCAATGTTTAAAAATAAAAAATAAATAAATAGAGAAGTATTTGTTTTTTGTCTTCACTCCATTGTGTGCTTTAGGTGAATACAAGGAAAAAATTATATATTTGGCCTTTTTGTGTCATAGATTCAAATTTGTAGGTCCAATAGGAAAATAAATTTTCTCCCACATTTTCTTTCTAGTTTCTCCTCAAACCAAATTAGAAGTATTTTTTTATACAAGTTTCCCTTTTTTTTCATTTTCTATTGCTTTGACCTTTCTCATTTTATTATTCATTCACCTAGTACTTTTTGATTTTTTCCATTTGTTAGCTTAACTTTCAAGACCTGACTCTCTTAGATACTCTCCATCTGTCTCACAAAGAGCCTTTTCAAACAAGCAAAACCCAAAAGATTAAAAGCCAGCGCGTTACAGGAAAATTTGCTAGGTTTCGCCGTTGATTCCTTAAAAATCACCAATTCAACTCTCTAATATACGATAGTTGATCAAAGTAGGTGATTTTCTTCTTCGCTTTTGCTGACTTTGCATAAATTGCAGTCAGTGTTTACTTCCAATGGAGGATCATCTTCAGATATCTCCGGCCGGGGCAAAAGCAAGTCCTGGGAAAGAGCAACAAGCCGCTGGAGTAGGCATACTTCTTCAGATCATGATGCTTGTACTCTCATTTGTGCTTGGTCATGTCCTTCGTCGTCATCGCTTTTATTATATTCCTGAAGCTAGTGCCTCTCTTTTAATTGGTACACATTCACTTCTCCCTTTTTTTCCTTTTGTGTATTGTTTAATTTTTCATATTTTTTGCGTTTAATTTCTGTTTCTGGGTTCTTATAATGTGAGTCTGAAAGTGCTAATATGAGTAGGGTATTGGCATTTCAATTTTCAAAATGCCTATATGAGTAAGGTTTTCCATATTTTGCTCTTAATCTACCATCGCATTTTCAAATTGAGCTACCTTTCACACAAAAAAAACACTAGGTGATTTTTTCATCCCAAAAGTGTTCCAGTAAGTTAACAACATGGAAAAAGCAGTACTTATCTCTTGGAGGCAGACTCACTTTGATAAGTAGTGCGTTGGGTGGGATTCCAACAGATCTGATGTCTCTGTTTCACTTACCTGGGAATGTGGAAAAGAAATTGAACACTATTAGGAGTAACTTTTTATGGGAAGAAAATGCAGAAAAAAGAAAGATTCATGTTGTCAAATGGCAAAATGTGATACTGATAAGGAGGAGGCATGTGGGTCAGGAACTCGAGACTACACATAAAATCCTATTACATAAATGGTTGTGGAAGTATAATGATGGAAAAGTAAGCATTTGGAAGGATTTGATAAATGCCAAAGCTCTTCAAAGGGTGCCCCCCTACGTGTCAAAGCTCTTCAAAGGGTGATATCTGGAGTAACATCAGTAGACTATGGAATCATTTTCAACAATACACTAAACTGAAACTGGGCAATGGTGTCAGGGTCAAATTTTGGACTGATGTGTGGAGGGTGGGGTGGGG
>AWOL01S0017662.1:57006-72035 GCA_000715115.1 Nicotiana otophora
TGGAGGGTGGGGTGGGGTGGGTGGGGGGTTGTAAGTTTGAACATTAGATCCCTGCCTTATACAACTGCTCCACCAACAAAGCAGGGACTGTTTCTGATTTTTATTCTCCTAGTGGGTGGCAGCTAAATTTTTGGAGAGATTTTAATGATTTAGAGTTGGAAGAAGATGGACAATTATTTCAAATACTGGAGATGGTTGTGGTTGAAGAAGATAGAGAGGATGCCATGGTTTGGACAGATAGCAATGACATGTAGTATTCTGTCAAGAGCTGTTACACTCTTCTCCAAAAACAATCTGATTATTTATGTACTGAATTGGCCATGGAAAATGCTATGGAGAACCAAAGCACCTATCAAAGTGGCTTGTTTTGGATGGGTTGCTATCAGAGAAGCCTGTTTAACTCAAGATAATCTACAGAGAAGAGGCTTTCCTTAAGCAGCATGTGTTATCTATGTGAAGAATCGAGAAAGCTTGGAGTGGGTAAATCATCTTTTTATTCACTGCAAAGTTGCTAAGCAATGCTGGGAGCTCTTCCTAAATCTTTGTGGTGTCATTTGGGCTATGCCTTCAGATATTAGGAGTCTAATTCAAGCAAGTGGAAAAGATATCAAGTTTCAGAAGCAGCTTTGGAGGACCATTCCCCGGTGCATTTTCTGGACCATTTGGACAGAAAGAAATAGTGTTTGCTTTGAGAATAAAAAGAATAATATTTTTAGTTTTAAAAAATTTATGTCTGCATAATCTGTTTTGTACTCTTGTGTACCCTTTTGGTATACTTTTTATTAATAATACTTTACCTTATCAAAGGAAAAAAAAAGCTTTGGTGGGCAGTTACCTGGTACCTGTGCTGGTGGGAGGTAGCAGGTACCGGTGGAATAGTCGAGGAACACGCAAGCTAGCCCGAACACCTCCGTTATAAAAAGAAAAGAAGAAAAAAAATTGAGGTATCCTTTTAGCTGGAATTTGCTGGGAATGTTGTTGCACCAATTTGACTTTGTTGTTGTGGGTAATTGTTTAAGAAATCAGTGGAGCAAAGTATCCATCTAGGCTTTGTCGACTAGTTGGGAATTTAGTTGTTGGTGCATTTACGTTAGGCCTAGGAGTCTTGTTAGTTTGGTTAGAGCTCTGTATATTAGTGTGTTATCTAGCTTTAGAAAACCCTTAAATTGAGTATTAGAATGAAAGAGACCCAAAGGGGGTAGAATGGATAGAATCTTCACATAGCTGAACTCATCTAGTTTGGGATTGTGATATTTTGGTTTGGTTGATGTTGGTAATAGTTCATTGTTCTAGTGAGTCAGTAAAATGCAATTCGAGTACTGTATTTTGAAGGTTGTTCAGCATATGATATTGACTTGATCGATTGAGGTGCCCTTTATCTTGGAACTTGCTGAAATTTATGTTGCATGGATTTTCTTTGTGGCAGGTTTGATTGTAGGAGGATTGGCTAATGTATCAAATACAGAAACAAGCATTAGGTAATTTTTTGAATTTTCATCACCATTTAGTTCTTGAAGATTTTATTTATTTCTACAGATTCTTGTTGCTGGACTTTTGACTCTTTTTTTCCTTCTGCTTCTTGTTTGGCAGGGCATGGTTTAACTTCCATGAAGAGTTTTTCTTTCTCTTTTTATTGCCACCGATCATATTATATCCACATTTAGATTCTTTCCTGCAGAAAATTTTCTATTGTTTTCGTTCCACGTGCTGTAGTTAAATATTCAGCTTCTTCGGGAATTTATTTGCAAAAGTTCTTTTCCTTGACCTTGTTTGCTTACTCAGTCAGGATTTAGTCTATCACCTGTAAGTGTTCTTCTCTTGTTACTTACTTGATATGCAACCTCTTTTTGTTTTTGCATTGCTTAACATTATGGCTTTTATTGATGCTGTAAGCAGAAACCGTTCTTCTCAAACTTTGGAGCAATTATCACTTTTGCTATTTTAGGAACTTTCATTGCTTCTATTGTCACAGGCATTCTGGTGTGAGTACTGCTTGCGTCTATGATTTTCTTTGTATTATCAGTTTCCACGCTCATATAATTAATTTGTTGTGAATGCAAATTTTGCAGTTACCTTGGTGGAGTTACGTATCTCATGTACAAACTTCCATTTGTCGAGTGTCTGATGTTTGGTGCTCTTATATCGGCAAGTGATCCTGTCACTGTTCTGTCTATTTTCCAGGTTAGTCTTTCTTTATTGGCATTCTGCACAGTTCTAATCAACTGCTTTGCTTCCTGTATTAGACTAGGCACTTTTGAGTGTCTTCTCTTTTTTATTTTATTTTACTTTTTGTTTGTTTGGTTTTGTACAATTTACAACATATGTCAACACAATAAAATCCATAAAAAAAGAGTGCCTTCTCATTATCTTAAAAAAGCACTTTTCTGGTGACATCTTGTCACGACCCAAAATTCACTAGTCGTGATGGCACCTAACCCACTCGCTAGGTAAGCCAATTAACAATAAACCACAATATAATGATAATGATACGAGTCGAAAATGAAATAACTGAATTTTATACAACTTTCGAGGACTGGTAGTACAAATCATGAGCTTCTAAGATTTAGAGTTTACAACGCTAATATGAAATAAATACATCATCTGTTTGAAATGTACATAAACAAATTTTTATAAATCTAAAGCTACCATGAACAAGAGGCAGCTACAACCGGAACGCAGGTTCATCTTCAAAGCTAGCTCCCGCCATACACAACAATATCAACTCCAAAATCTGCACGCAAGGTGCAGAAGTTTAGTATGAGTACAACCAACCCCATGTACTCAATAAGTAACAAACTTAACTTTAGGTTGAAAGCAATGACGAGCTTGGAGAAACGGTCAGAGTCCAACACCGATAACCAAGAACAACTCGTAACAATATAATAAAAGCAGTGCAAGTAATAACTCCAAGACATGATGCTCAGCTCGTTCACAATTACGGAAAATAGGCATGCTTCTCAGATATAAAAATAAAACCCAAATCTTTCATCGAAATCACCAAAATATGAGTATATTAGAAAACTGTGATTTTTCCCAAAAACTTTCAACAACAGATAAGATGCTTCATTATCAGATAGCATGAGGAAAGTACGTCTCTATGCTTACATGTCAATGTGCATGTGAAGTCATGAATGTCATAATACCGTACATCATGAGGAAATGTATCTCTATGCCCTAAGTTGCTCGGACTCGGGTGCGGGTATCCGATACGGGGACGGATCCGAGTATCAGATACGGAAAAATCTAAATTGTAAGATTCGGGGGTGCGGATCCGGATATGAATACGGGTGCGGGAATACGGCTAAGAAAATTCAAAACTTCTACTGATAGGAATGATCAAACGATCTAATAAGATAGGATCCCTAATATAATAGTGTATATGTTTTGTTATCGATTAAATTAGTCAGATAAAGTTCATCATTCGTTCCTATCTAACATACAATTACATTTCAAATATTTCGATAACTTTAACTATTATTAATTATATTTTAAGTATTTCGACAGTTCAAAAGTACTAACAAGACGGAATCGCTAATATAATAGTTAGCTTTTTATACAAGTAGTAAATTATGTACAACTAGTAAATAATTTCGTATAAATTAATTTTGCGCGATTAAAATATATAAATTATGTAGCAAAAAATCAACATGCTAATAACTAATTTAGAAATAATTACTGGAGTATATTGTATGAGAAAGAAACATTTGCAAATTGCAGCCTTTCAATTACGTGTCACAAGTACATAGAATAAAGGGGACAAAAAGCATATAATGGAGAATAAATGGGTTATCTTATTATATTATTATATAAAAGGGACAAGAAGTAATGGAGAATAAAGGGGTTATGTTATTATATTATTATTACAATTAAGAGTGCTTTAGGAAGGAACTGTATCGTCTCTTCTAGGTCATCTTCCCCAGTTCCCCAAATTCTTTCAAGCTCTTACAGATGCTCAAAACCCCCCTACTTCTTTGAAGCTCTTACAAATAGCTATTCACGCTTTGTTCACGTCCCTTCGTTCTTCCCTCATAATAGAAAATGAAAGTCATTCAACGCAAAGTTCCATCTAATCGCTGCTGGGTCGGTCAAAGTGTCCGAAGTCAGTTGACCGAATCCGGAACGTATCCCGCCCCCGTCACCATCCCCGTCGCGTATCGGGACGGGGACAGCACCAAAACCGACGAGTCCGCGCAACTTAGTCTACGCCTACATGCCAAGTATGCATGTCAAATGTAATGCATCACAGTGATGAACTCATGAACTCACACTTAATCTCACTGTCTCACACTCAATCACTCGGTACCTGCGCTCACTGCTGGTATGTCAGACTCCGGAAGGCGGATCCATCCCAAGCGCTAATATAAAGCCAATCTGGCATGCTGCGGCGTGCAACCCGATCCCATAATAATAAAGCCTATAAGTCCTAATGCGGCGTGCAACCCGATCCATATAATAATAATATATATAAAACCAATATGACCTGCTGCGACGTGCAACCCGATCCCATAATCATCACTCACAATCAAGCCCTCTGCCTCACTCAGTCATCAATCTCCCAGTTTCTCGAGCTCACAAATCTCATTCCAATCATCCCAAACTATGATACATGACGTAACAATAAATGATAACAGAGACTGAGATATGATATGCAAATGATGAATGTGACTGAGTACATAATTGCAATTTAAGCAAATAACTCAACAACATAAATGACCTCAGTGGGTCCCAAAAAGATAAACATATAGCCTAAATATGGTTTCTAACATCGAGCACAACTCAATTACTCTAGCACGTAGAAATTTCATGGAATAAAACAAGATTAAGTAGATACACAGTACTACGGAATCAACCGAGTCATAATGCACACGCCCGTCACCTAGCATGTGCGTCGCCTCAACACCAACACATAACACGTATTTTCAGGGATTCATACCCTCGGCACCAAGTTTAGAAGTGTTATTTACCTCGAACAAGCCAAATCCAACACCGAGCAAGCCAAACAATACTCCAAAAACACCATCCTGTGCGTACCGACATCCGAACGACTCGAAACTAGCCAAAAGCAACTCAAGAACATCAAATAATGTCAAAGGAAACAAACTCAATCGATAAAGGTGGAATCTTTAACCAAAAGCCCAAAGTCAACCAAAAAGTCAAACCCGGGCCCGCACTTCGGAACCCGACATAACTCACAACATCCGACAACACATTCAATTACGAGTCCAACCATACTAGTTTCACTCAAATCCGACTTCGAATCGATATTCAAAACCCAAAATATTCACTTTATGAAATTTTAAACAAAAACCCTCAACTTCTCTTTCAAAATCATCTGTCAAATGCCAAAAATCGAAGATGGATTAATGAAATATAATCAAAACCGAGTAGAAAACCGTTACCCCAATCCGTGTGGTGAAAATCGCCTAAACAATTGCTCAAATCCGAGTTCCCTAACTCAAAATATGACCAAATAAGCACCCTCGATATTATACTGTTCTGCCCAAACCTTTTCGCATCTGTGATAAATGAGCCGCTTCTGCGACATGACATCCGCTTCTGCGGAAACAACTGGAAAATCGGCCCCTCGCACCTGCGGAAAGCGACATCGCAGGTGCGACAATAAACGCGCATATGCGCTACATCCCCCTTCTGCGCAAATGATCCCTCTTCTGCACACACGCAGGTGCGCTTCACACTCCGCATCTGCGATGGTCTCCCCAGCCTAGCCTTCTTCGCAGGTGCGCCAATGACCTCGCTACTGCGACTACCGCACCTGTGTAAGGCGGTACCAACAACCACACATAAAGGGAAAATGGTCTGAAACACGTCCGAAACTCACCCGAGCCCCTCGGGACCCCGTCCGAACATACCAACAAGTTCCAAAACATAACACAGACCTACCCGATGCCTCAAATCACGCATTACAACATCAAAACCACGAATCGCACCTCGAATCGAACTTAACGAACTTTTGAACTTTCAACTTCCAAAACTCGTGCCAAATCATATCAAATTAACCCGAAATGACCTCAAATTTTGCACACAAGTCCCAAATGACATAACGAATCTATTCCAATTCCCGGAACCACAATCCGAACCCGATATCTTCAAAGTCAACTCCCGGTCAAACTTATGAACATTCCAAACATTCAAATTTTCAACTTTCGCCAAATTGTGCCGAAACCTTCTAGAAATATCCAAATACAAATCCGGGCATACGCTCAAGTCCAAAATCACCATCCGGACCTAACGGAACCATCAAAACTCCGATCCGGGGTCAATTACACAAAAGTCAAACTTGGTCAACTCTTCCGACTTAAAGCTTCCTAGTTGAAAATTATTCTTCCAAATCAGTTCCGAAACACCTGAAAACAAAAACCGGCCATTCACACAAGTCATAATACATTATATGAAGCTACTCAAGACTTCAAATGACTGAACGAAATGCAAATGCTCAAAACGACCGGTCGGGTTGTTACACATCTATACTGTTTACAATGTAATGTCATTGATCATGTTAGCCCTTCAGTTCTGTGTATATGAACGTCAGCAGAAGGCCGACTGAGTAAGGAGTATGAGATATGTTAGATCAATGTACTAATTGTCACGGCCCAAAACTGGAAGGTTGTGACCCACACTTTGCAAGCAATCTAACCACCAAGCGAACCTTGATTGATCTAAGTCAAACAAACAATAGGACTCTGGGCGGTCCCGTACCATCAGATAACATGCATCAATTCTAAGCTAAACTGTGCCGAGTCTCAAACTTGGCTCAAGGGCCTAATCACATAATAAATTGGTCCACTAGAGACAAACCATAACATACTAGTCAACTTGTCCACTGACAGTGGACGTGGAGTAGGACCAGTTGGTGGAGCATCTAACTGAAGCATATAACTGAAAATGGGTGCAACTTAAAAGTGTAAACAAAATAAGATAGACTACTAAGACCTCCACGAAGAAGTCGGAGGATCACTAGTGCCGCCTGATCAGTATAGTGCTCAAACACCTGCTGCTACGTCTGATTTTAAGATAACTCTGAAAGCTCTGCATTACTTTAACTTTAGATGCAATAGTTAGAAAAACATTAAGACAAGTTCAAGTTCTACTGTTTTTTTATGAATGACAAAGGTAGAGAAAATCTTAAACACTGAAGATGGATAAAGTTATAGAATGAGTAAAATATAGCACTGATGTGGCACATTCCTTTGCTTTGCTTTTCTAAAATAATCAATTTTGGAAGAATATTAAGTATATGTAGAGGCTGATAAACCAAAGGAAAGGAAAGAGGAACTCTAGGCAGAAAGTGAATATGCCCTTGGCATAATAATGACCTAAAAATAAGCGTGCCCTTTTCTTTTCGATCTCGGTTAAAGCTAAGAAGCCTTGTCGCCCTTTGCACTTTTCACTTTTAATAACATGGGAAAGCTGAAGCCCAGAAATAATGAGAATACTTAATAACCAAAAAGATATCTGGTAATAATCTTAGAAAAAGCATCCTAAACCAAATTCAAGCAAAGAATTTTTTGACAAAGGCAATTCAAGCGAAGAGTGTTTGTAGTTCAAGTGAAGAATGTCTCTAGTTTTGTGTTAGTCTTGAATTTTTGATTACTCGTAAGCATATTTCGCAAATGTGCTTTTGCCTTTGTTCTTAGTAGTGATATCAGAGGTATTTGACTGTGTAAGAACAATCAATTTCATATTAGTTCTAAAAGAAGTTTTGGCTTAATAATCAAGGAGGTCAATGCATATCCAATATTCTATAATGTATTCAATTTAATAATTCAGCGCAAGTCTGAATCGGCCCTTCAATTGCACCAATATTTTAGGAGAAAGTGTAAACTTGCAAAGTATTTAGAAACTAAACTTGCATCAAGTTCAGAGTATTAGAGTCAGAATGGATTCTAATTAGAGGAGCAGATTTTAATGTAGGTTTCTCTACTTTTTGGTGTGCTGTTTCTATATGGGGAGTTAACCGACATCAATAAATTATTTGCCTTGTCAAGAAAATGAGGATGCTTCTTGCAAAGTATAACTTTTTTGGAATAGAGAAGTGAACAAGTTTATTCTGCTAAAAATATAGTCTAGCAGCTAGGACTGGCAACCTAAGTCATGTTTCGTTGAGAGAGGAAGATAGAGACTGATAAAGAAGGGCCGGGACAAAGGCACATTTGGTAGTACGATGCAGGATGTATGGTAGGTCGTTTGGTATTTAGGTGGAGAAGGGTAAAGGCCGGGCCCATGTTTCGAAGCTGAAAACAACGGATTTCTCGGTTAAAAAGAAGGGGAAAAAAACAATCAGGAGAAACCGTACCGGGAGGAGATGAATAAGGAAGCTAAATAAGATAGCTTGTCAGCAAATACTTCTGCTTCCTAATATCTTGGATTGTTTCAGAGTTGAGGGGTTCTAAGATTGTGGAGAAACCTTTGACCATGACCTGTAGAACTTTCCCCGTGCTTCACAGAACTTCCGAGGATCATAACTGTGCAGCTCTTAATTAGTTATCTTGTGACAGATAGTAGTGTAAACGGAACAAGAATCAGGTAGACAAGCCAAAAGAAATTTATTACTAGTCGCACACCACGGCGTGGCGTAGCTCTCCAAATTAGAGAGCTCTATAGGGAAGGCTTAAACAGAGCAAATCAGCCTACAATGTAGCCAATCTATCCAGAAATTCACAACAATCATTATGTCTTTCCCAAAAGCCGTAATACTCTTCCAGAAAAGGGTCCAGAAAGGTAATGTGCTGAATCTAGCAAAGTTGCATTTTTTCCTGCAGCAATAGTTTGTCTATTCTCTTCATCCATAAGCACCAAAATAGACGCTCAGGGATCATCACCATACTTTCCTCCACGTAACCTTGTTATTGTGTTTCCAGGCTAGGGTACCTCTTGCAACAGATCTATCACAGTCCAATCACTAGCACTATATAGTGAACATCAGTGATCGACCTGCCTAAGGCCCATGGGAAAGTAACACTAGCTACCTATTTAAGTCTAAATACAGGATAGCGAAATTTAAAGTATAAGCTATTTATATATATATATGGAGAATTGTCCATGTTCTGCTCTTGAGTTGGATAAGGATTAGCAAGGTAGACTTTGTGGAATTTAGATCAGATTCCATCACTAACTACCTTAAGAAGGGAGTAGTTGTGTTCTTGTTAATATTCTCTCTCAGCTTCTTTCCATTTGTTGGTTGAAACTACTTGCATGAAGTCAATCTAGCGGGTTTAAGTAGTGTTTCTGATAGCGTCGACAAAAAAAATATCTTGTGTTTGACAAAATGCCTGGAAATTATATTTTAGCTAATAGAGGAGATATGAGTTTTGTACCTCCAACATGATTGTCCTATTGGATTTTTGGATAAAATAAAACTATGCTTCAATCATAAACAAGTTGGGTTGACTATATAAATCCTCGTGGACCATGTCGCTCCATTTAAGCTCATCGCAGGCCAATAAACTAGGTATATATAATCCGAAAAATCTAATAGATCATACCTCGTTGAGGGAGATATGACAGTTGAAAAGGAGAGCCACGGTTGCTGTGCAAACTCAATATTGACAAGATATGACTTTAAAACGTTGAGGTTTCAAGAACAAAGATTTAAAGAGTGTAACATTGGAGAAGGAGAAGAGGGAGAAGAAATTTGTTTTTATCCTGGTCTATCTCAACTGTCTCTGTCATCACAGGCTGAATATCAGATCTGTTGACTAGTTTATATTTAATTATTTTTGATAAATAAAACCTTTTAGTATTATATATTGTTAGCAACTGTTATCTCTTTTTGCCAGATTTGTTATCATTTTTATACAAGTAACTATTTCTTTCTCTTTACCAATTGATTACCTTTCTGATATCGCTCTTTGCCAACTTATGTGATGCTGGCTTTTCAAAACTTTCAAATTGATATAGCTAGGTCTACTGTTTCATCATTGGCTAAGCGTGCTGTGCTTTTGTTGAATGAGTTTTTCTTTAACATTATTGTAGGAGCTTGGCACAGACGTGAACCTATATGCTTTAGTGTTTGGGGAATCTGTTTTAAATGATGCAGTAAGTCCTACGCATTCTTTATATGAAAAGTTGATATTTCTCTATGGCGATTACTTGTTTTCCCATTGGCACTTTAAATTTTGTATTTGCATTCTTTATCCCAAATAACAAGGTTATGTATTTGTATTTTGTGTATTTATTTCTTTGTTTTTCTTTGTATGCTGCACACTTGGAAGATGGCAATTTCGTTGTACAGGTTAGTACACGCATGCTTAACCATTGCTGTGGATTTGATATTCAAGGAGCATCTGCACATATGAATAGATCCAGATGGATTGATAATCAGGCACTGGATTGTTTTGTAGGACAATGTCATTGGTCAGAAGCAACATGTCAACTGGTCAAAATTACTTCATGATAACTGTCCGTTTTTTTGAAACTTTTATGGGCTCCTTGTCAGCTGGTTAGTATCTTCTACTGTTTACTTTTTTCCTCTCATCTTCTTCTCTCAGTGAAAGCTAATGTTGGCATAAGAAGAGAAGGTCAAGCAGATGTTGTTTTAAGGAAAACATAACTAATTAAACTATTCAAATTATGTCATTTTCTGGAAAGCCCGAAACCAGGAGGATGCTCTCTTTTTAAGTAGTCTGAATAGATTCCGTTGTAACTGCTGGAGCCCAGAAAAAGGGCAGCCCGGTGCACTAAGCTCCCGCTATGCACGGGGTCCGGGGAAGGGCCGGACCACAAGGGTCTATTGTACGCAGCCTTACCCAGAAATTTATCCAAAAACTGCTGGTCTATTGCTGGAGCCCAGAAATTTATCCAAAAAAAAATAAATCAAATGAAACTGCTGGAGTCAGTATCTGCATGCATTTGTTCTAAAATCAGTGATTATTTCTTAATAGTTTGACTTCAAGCTTTATTTGGAGTCAACTAACTGCTTGCTGCTATGATTCTACAGGTGTTGGAGTTGGATTTGTTTCTGCTTTGATATCCTTCATGTTCTACTTTCTTCCGATGGTACAGCTCGTGCACAGAAAAAATGAACCAGGAAGGGGTTGCCTTCTTAATGATTTATAACCAAACTCTCTAGGTCTTCTAAAGATTACGGTGCCTCTATAATCGCTAATTGTTTCAATGCATCATGATGTTTATTTAATAAGCTTAAAGGTTCTACTGTATTTTGTTATATTTATTTACCTTTATATCCTGCATAACCAAACAGCAGTGAAGGTTATTCATCTTCTCATTCTCTCAGCCTTTACCTTTTTGGTCTTTTCATTCTCCTGTGTTGTCCACTTCTTTTACTCTTCAAATTATGAAATGTGTATTTGATGCTTTCTAGCTCATAAAAGCGTTGCGCTTCCTTGACTCCACACACCTTTTTAAATATGCTGGCTTGGATATTGACAAGTAAGTCAAGTATTTTATAGCTTTTCGCAGCTTGATCTGTTTCTAACTGTGATAATACTGATGGTGCTTCCACGAATTCCATTGGCAGTCTTCAGAACTTGGAGAGCTGTTTGTTTGTCCTCTTTCCATATTTCTCGTAAGCTACTACATCAGATTCCTTCAATTTTCCACATTCTATCTTGTTTTTGTACCTGGCATCAGGGCATGTAATTTATCGTTAACCATCATCTTTCAGATATATGCTAGCAGAAGGACTTGGTCTCTCTGGCATAGTGTCTATTTTGTTCACTGGAGTCGTAAGTTCTCATCTATCTTTTCTCCATTTTTTCATTTTCTAATTTCTAAGATATGTGCTTAGTACTTCTGGATTTGGTTTTGTAGGTTATGAAGCGCTATACGTACTCAAATCTATCAGAAAGTTCACAGCGATTTGTGTCGGCATTCTTTCATCTGATATCATCATTGGCTGAAACCTTTGTGTAAGTTGGGCATTCAAGTTCTTGAGGATTTGTGATATTCCGTACTTCCCATTTTGTTGAATATCTTCAGTAAATGCTTGATATTTTGTTTAACATGCAGATTTATATATATGGGATTTGATATCGCAATGGAAAAACATAGCTGGTCCCATGTTGGATTTATTTTTTTCTCAATTGTATCCTTGACATGTAGTCTTTTTTATATAGAAACTTGTTCCTTAATGTTATTGTGAATTGACCTCTTTACCCTTAACTCCTTGTTCGCCCCAGTTGTTCATTGTGATTGCAAGGTATGTTTGTTACTCTCTGTTTTCTTATTCTGGGATTACCCTTGGCTACATGGTTTTATTCCTGGCTCATTGTCCCAATGGTCTATATTGCTCTATATTTTCCCCCTAATTTGCTAATGATTGGATAGAATGATCACGAGGTTGTCCATACATAATTTGCTAATCTTTTTCCTCTCTTTCATCAAGGGCTGCCAATGTGTTTGGTTGTGCATATTTGGTGAATCTTGTACGACCTCCACACCGGAAGATACCAGCAAACCATCAAAAAGCACTCTGGTACAGTGGTAAGTGGTGAAGAAATTATTTTTTCGACCTACGTTTTGGATTTTCAATTCTAATTTGACTCATTATTGATGCGGACATATAGGTCTTCGAGGCGCGATGGCTTTTGCCCTTGCTTTGCAGTCAGTCCATGATCTTCCTGAAGGACATGGTCAGACAATATTCACTGCTACCACTGCCATTGTTGTATTAACGGTAGGCCAACTAACTCGAGTTTTGATTTACTTCTTATTGATGGCCTAATATGGGTGAATGAACTATCCGGAGATCAAGCAGTAAAGAGAAACTAATTGAGATAAGATGACTCTTATTCTGCGGGTGAGAAAGAGTTGATTGAATGAGTACTTCGATACAAACATTGAAGTCAGATTAGCAGCTGCTAAATTTCCTCCTTTGCTAATTGCAAGCATTAGAATTGCTGGTCCAAAACTTTTGTGCCTCTGTTTTTCTTTTAATAAATGAAAGAAGGTAAAATATATTTTTCCAGCATCAAGTGATTGCGGGGCCTGTGCATTTCCAAATAACAAAAGCTCGGTTCATTTACTGCACATAATGAACTGAGAGATTCTTTCATGAAACCTGTATCATGTACATCTGTCTCCCAATTCAAAGATGATAACAAAAATATACATCTAAATTTAGTGCAAGGATGGATTGCTTCTTCCTTCTCAAATTCTCTGGTTCCGCTCGTTCCACGCCACCCACCAAATGGTCGCAGGGATTGTATTCAGTGTTCCATATCTCCTATTCTGCTTTCTTATGCTCTCCTGAACCAACACTGTAACAGCTCTTTTTCTTGGCATACACATGAAGTTCCAGTGGGTTCAGCATCACGTCCCATAATTGCTTGTCAGTCTGCAGTGGATGAATAAATAATTTGTATCTTCATATCCTTCCTCAGAAAGCACATATCTGTTGCATATAACAATTCCTCTCCTTTATAAGTTTTGCGTTGGACATGCTTCGTGCACTACCCACCATGTGAAACATTCCCCTCTGTAAGGTGCTTTATTTTTCCAAATAAGCTTCCGTGGTCAGCCAGCATTTGTTTGCTGGACAGAAACCTGTATGCTGAACTGTGAAATGGCTATTTCTGCCTCCTTTACATATCAAATAGTCTGGAATGCCTTGTGATATTTGAGTGTTGCTGATGTGCTGGAGTAGTTGGCAACTTCGCATATGCTCTCTAATTTCCAATCATTGAAGTGTCTCCTGAGTTGGATGTCCTGCTTTTGTGTTGATCCATGTTATTTTTTTATTCCCAACCCTTCTTTTCTGGCTGCCCTGGCAGTATTCGAGTTGACCAATTTTATGTGTTTCTTTTCCCTGTTGTGACCTGCTAGAGATATTCCCCAGTTTGTCAATTCTTTTCTCTACCTTTTTGAGCATTGGAACATGGACAAGGTTGAAGTTGGCAGCGCATCCAGGACAGAATTTATAAACACCATTCTGTTTCCTAAAGAAAATATTTTCTTTTCCAATCCGCCAATTTCCGTTCACATTTTTCCAAGACTGTTTAGCTTTCGATTTAGTTTTAGTTTTTTTATCGAGTCACAAGATTGGTTGGGGCATTAAAGTACCTGAAGCAGCATTTTAGCATTTGCTAGCTTCTTGTTATGCTGAAAAGATACGATTTAGCCCGTGGACAGGAGTGTCCCAGGAGTCATAAATTTGGAATTGAAGTTAATGGAGCAGTAGTCTAGTAACCGCACGCCATACGATACTAATAAATTTTGGGCAGCAGAATGGCTAGTAGGTGAAGAGAGAATTTGACATAATATTTTCCTGAGATAATGGAGAAAAAGTATCAGATAAATCTTTTCTACGATAAAGTAAGTCTTCCTGTTGAAGAAATATTGCGAGAAGTAAAACATGATACTTTGTAATGGCGACACTAATTGCTCCTAAGGAAGCGGTTCTTCCTTGATTGTGGTTAGGAAGTTTGCTTTGAGATGTGGAGATTGACCAGTCAACTATTTATAATACGAGAGGGTGTATTTAGAGTTTAGGAGCACGCACTTTTATAAGGAAGCTGTTGAATTTGAAGTTCTATAATTGTTGATGAGAAGATGGGGTACATACAAGTTGAAGGTGTCTTTTAACAGCGAAAAGGAAAAAAAGAAGAGAGGAGGAAACAATGTATCTAGATAAAAGAAAACCCTGGAAGTCTAACAATATACACCGAAAGACTTGTATATTTTGTAAAAGGAGATGATTAACATTTCCGGACAGGGACAGGAATAACCTTTAGGCTTTACCTGTTACCTGACATCAGAAGGCTTCTATCAGGACCAATGTATGCCATTCTATTACATAGTTTATTAGATAACCAATGAAAGGTTAATTTCACAGATATCATCCAACTTTCAATTTTTGTTTTGTTTTTGGATGACCGAGAAATCCGTCTGGGCCAACTCTTAGGACCAACTGCAGCCTTCAAAACTCGGGGATATGTCTGCCCCTCTACTCTTCTCCACTTAAATATATCATGTTTTGTTTGCATGGTCTAGGGCTTGAACCTGTGACCTAAGTCATAGGTCCCTCGACCTTTGCCACTTGAACACCCCCC
>AWOL01S0017665.1:4368-16845 GCA_000715115.1 Nicotiana otophora
TGAAATTCTTAAAAGGGTGGGTGAAGTAGCCTACAGGCTTGCATTACCACCTATTTTATCAGTGGTTCATCCGGTGTTCCATGTGTCTATGCTCCGTAAATATCATGGTGATCCGGCCCATGTGTTAGATTTCAGCTCAGTCCAATTGGACAAAGATTTGACTTACGAGGAGGAGCTGGTGGCTATTCTAGCCCGGCAGGTCCGACAGTTGAGGTCTAAGAGTTATCCTTCAGTTCGGGTGCAATGGAGAGGTCATCCGGTAGAGGCATCTACCTCGGAGTCCGAGTCGGACATGCGGAGTAAATATCCACATCTTTTCTCCAGCTCAATTATTTTTTTTTCTAACTCCGTTCGAGAACGAATGTTTATTTTAGAGGTGGAGAATTTGATGACCCAAATGTCATCTTTAAATTTAATAAGTAATTTTGTGTTCTAAGACCTCAAAAAGCATCATTTATCATTCCTCGACTTGCGTGCGCAGTCCGTACAATTTTCCGAAAAGTGTTCATGTAAAAAATGGATTAAAATGTAAAATAGAGCCTTAAAACTCAACTGAGTTGACTTTGGTCAACATTTTGAGCAAACGGACCTGGATCAGTGTTTTGACAGTTCTGATAGCTCTGTATCATGATTTGGGACTTGGTCGTATACCCGTAATTTAATTTGGAGGTCCCTAGCTCAAGTTATGACCATTTAACGGAAACTAGTAATTTAAAGGCTAAAGATTTCCAAGTTTGACCACGAGGTTGATTTTTTGATATCAGGATCGAAATCCGATTCTGTAAATTTGAACAGCTCCGTTATGTCATTTATGACTTGTGTGCCAAATTTGAAGTCATTCCGGATTCATTTAATATGTTTTGGCACGATATTTGCAAATTGAAAGTTTGAAACTCAAAGTTCGAATCGGGGTGTGAATTATAATTTCAGTGTTGTTTGACGTGATGTTAGACCCCGAGTCAGTCCATATTATGTTACGAGACTTGTTGGTATATTCGGACGGGGTCTCGAGTACCCCGAGTGTGATTCGAATCGAAATCGGAACAAGAATTGGACTTAAGCAAAATCTGAAATTTTGGGTTCTGGTGTAATCGCACCTGCGGATTTTTGACCGCAGGTGCGAGCTCGCAGAAGCGAGCCTTCCATCGCAGATGCGGGACTGGGCTGGCCTGGGGTCTTCGAAGGTGCGGCCTTTTTGCGCAGAAGCGGATGTCGCAGGTGCGACAAGAGTGTCCGCAGATGCGGAACTTCACCTGACAGCCTGGCATCGCAAATGCGAGCTTTGTCTCGCAAATGCGAGTCCGCAAATGTGGAACTTTTGTCCGCAGATACAAAAATGACTGGGCAGAGCCCATAAATTCGGAAGTCGCCATTTTTACTCATTTTTGAGTTTCAAGTCTCGGATTTGGGAGATTTCAAGGGGAATTTTCACGACTTTGAATTGGATAAGTGTTCTTTAACCAAAAGTGATTATATTTCACAAATTCATGTCTATATTGATCATTTATTTCGGATTTAGATGGAAGAAATTGGAATTTTTACAAAACTTTTCAAAAATGAAAAATTAAGATTTGAAGGTCCATTTGATATCGGAATTGGACAAATTTTGTATGGATGAACTCATATCGGAACGGGTGTTCGGATTTCGCAATTTTTTCGGGATTTGAGATGTGGGTCCCACTGTCGAATATTTTAATGAATTTTGGATTTTTATCCGAAAAATGTGTAAATTCATATGGAATTAATTCCTATGATTAGTATTGAATATATTAAATTGTTTGTGAATAGATTTGAAGCTTTCGGAGGCAAAGTTAAAAGGAAAAGTTGTGGTTGAATAATTGATTGGAATTTACAAAGCGAGGTAAGTATCGGGGTTAAACTTGACTTGAGGGAATAGAACCCTTAAATTATTTGTTATGTGAATTTCATGTGAACGATGTATAGGCGAGGTGACGAGTGTCTATACGTCGTCAAATTAATTGTTTTCTTGCTTACTTAAAAATCATAAATTATTTTTAATCATAAATTAATTATTATAATAATTGTTTCTATCTAATTCTTTGTCAAATATTAATTCTTGAATTCCAGCATTAATTGTTACATGCTATTTGAATTATGTGTTTTAATTGTTATTTGAAATATAGCATATTAAATATTAAACTGCT
This sequence comes from Nicotiana otophora, assembly GCA_000715115.1. NCBI lineage: Eukaryota > Viridiplantae > Streptophyta > Magnoliopsida > Solanales > Solanaceae > Nicotiana > Nicotiana otophora. The sequence continues at coordinate 6,534 of AWOL01S0017665.1, forward strand.
TATTTTCTTCCTGATTTCTATAATAATTTGCTATTTGTCATTGTTAGTTTCATAATTAAATCATAATTGTTGTATGCTTGTTGTCTTATAATTTTATAGTAATTGTTGCATTTATTGGAAAAATTTCTTCTATAAGAATTGATTGAAATGGATATATTGGAGGATCAGGTTGCACGCCGCAACAGACTTATTAAAAGTTAATATTGGAGGATCGGGTTGCACGCCGCAACAGACTTATTAAAAAGTTAATATTGGAGGATCGGTTTTGCATGCCGCAACTGACTTATTAAAAGTCAATATTGGGGGATCGGATTGCACGCCGCAATAGACTTATTGAAAAGTCAATATTGGGGGATCGGATTGCACGCCGCAACAGACTTATTTAAAAGTCTATATATACACTTGATTGAAATAAATATATGACAAACTTGATTAAAAGGAAAATATTGAGATAGCAGGTTGCACGCTGCAACAGAATTGAATGTAAATATATTGTGAGAGTGGGTTGCACGCTGTAACAGAATTGGTTGAAATAATAATGGATTATGACTGCTGGGTTGGCTTCAATTATTATAAATGAGTTGCCTGATTTATTTCTATTATTTGTGGTTGTTATTAATATTGCGTACAGGTTAATGTAAATAAACCGTCTTAGCCTCGTCACTACTTCATCGAGGTTAGGCTCAGCACTTACCAGTACATGGGGTCGATTGTACTGATACTACACTCTGCACTTCTTGTGCAGATTTTGGAGTTGGTCCTAGCGGCGTGCCATAGACTTGCTCGGATTTCAGCTATTCGAAGGAGACTTGAGGTGTAACTGCATGGCGTCCGCAGTTCTGAAGTCCCCGTCTATTTTACTTTAGTTGTGTGTGTATTTCAAGACAACTTTATTTTATTTAGATATTTATTTATATTATTCTAGAATGCTCGTGAATTGTGATACCAATTCTGGGATGGTATTTAGATACCGTTGTTTTATGGATTATTTCACTATATTTCAAACTTTCCTTCCGCCTTTGTTTCCTTGGTTATTAATAATATAAAAACTATTTTAAAAATAGATAATATTACTCTAACGTTGGCTTGCCTAGAAAGTGAAATGTTAGGCGCAATCACGGTCCGAAGGTGGGAATTTCGGATCATGACAAAGCCTTCCCCTTAGTTTCCACTAGTTTTCCCAGTAATATCTCTATCTATTTGTTCTTTTGATTTCAAAATAGATTTGATATCTTTATAAGAGATATTATCCTTTCCATAAAGTATAGTATCTCTTATATGTTTAAACGACTGGGGGTAAGGAAATAAGCAATAACACAGCTTGATCCTCATCTTTGATTTCAGCATCTATAGTACTTAAATCCATAAGAAGAGAATCAAAAGTATCAAGATGTGTAAGTATAGAGGTACCTTCAGCCATACGAAAAGTGTAGAGTTTTTACTTTAGGTGAAGCCTGTTTTCTATTGTTCTTTTCGTATATAGGGTTTTAAGTTTTTTCCATATGCCTTTGGATGAGATTTCTGCTGCAACTTTACGCAAAACCTCATTTGAAAGATTTAAAATAATACCTGTTTTTGTCTTTTTGTCTATGACGGCAAACTCCTTGTCCGTCATTTTAACCAGCATCTTCTCATTTCCTTGCAGTGCCAAATCTAGGCTATCCTGAATTAGGATAGCTTCCATTTTTAATTGTCACATTCCGAAGTTTGCACTTCGGTCAAATTTCTCAACATAAGACTTTGCTAGAGTTATTTTGGTTATCTAAACTAACTCGGTTAGATCTGGCTCTGATACCAATTTATTAGGATCGGGTTACCGGGTAGTGTGGAATTTAGCCAAACAAAGTTATAGTGACAATAACAAAGACAATGCAAGTTGATAATAACGGTAATTAAAGAAGATAAAGAAGACACAAATTTAACGTGGTTCGATCAAGGTGACCTACGTCCACAAGCGGAGATGAGCAATTTCACTATACCAACAAGAGTACAAAAGAGAGTATAAAATTAATGTAAATACTCTAATTAGTCCCAAATACCCCAAGAGAATAACCTCACAAGATCACTCCAAAGACAGGATTCACACAAGTGTTTCCCAATACTCACTCTCTTACAAAATACTCTATAATGAAATAAAGGAGGAGAAAGAAAGACAAGAGTGAAAAGCTCTTGAATTGGTGTGTTTTCAAATAAGGAAAAGCTCCTCTATTTATAATAAGAAATCCTTGACCTAATATTGGATATTATGTCATGGCAAATGTCATGATCTACAAATTTTGTTATAATGAATATTATGTCATGACAAATATCATGAAAATTTGGCCATATTACACCTATTTTATAACAAGTAGGGCAAGAGAAAATAGAAGGAAGCTTGATTTTTTGCTTTTTTGGATTTAATTAAAAGAAAAGGGGAGATTCTACTTACATATATTATTCTTCGAAGAAAGAAAAAATACTCCCAAAAGTAGATTATACGTGCAAATTATTGCATCATTTAGCTATATTATATAGTATGTATGTAGGTTCCCTCCATCAGCAATGACTCATCTCCTCCCACTATTTCGAGAGTGCTCAACCATAACATACAAACTCTCGTTCATGACCATTTTGTTTCAACGATTGTTACTTATTATATTGTACCGTATTGTAATTTTAAATATAATATTTATTTTGATTGTTATTTTATTTTTATTGTATTGTATCATTAAATTTATTGTTGCCGATAAAAAGATCTCTTTTACGTAACGACCGATTTGATCTGATTGCGTCGTTACTTTATTCTTTTCTCATCTTGCCTTTAGTAGAATTCTATTTTACTCTTCATCCTAGCTTTTAATACTTACTCTATCTCATACTTTACTTTTTCTTTGTATTATTGTATGTATATTCTTCAAATTGTTCGTATATGATATTATGAAACGACTGAAAATGTATAATTTATCCAAATATTATATAGACTAAAACAATACAGTATAATACAATATAATACAATACAATACGATACGTAACAACCATCCAAACAAATTGTTAAGAACGAGTAATTTGAAATCCCAATTATATACGCCAATAGAAATTTAATTTTTTCTCTTAGTGAGCTCTTGGTGGAGAAACTAGTTAATATCTCAAAAGGATGTCCTTCATTAATTAGAAAGAGTTCCCTTAAGTATTTTATTATTTTATTTTGCCTTATCTTGAAATATGGTAAAAACTAGCCAATACAGATTTATTAGGGATTATTCTGGTTATCAAATTCTTAAGAGACTAGCTTTTTGTTATTAAAATCCTAATAATACTTTTTTTTTAATCCCTCCCAAATTAGGAGGATCTATAGTGTTTTCACACTTCCCCGCCGTAACTCGAACCCAGGATCTAACGGTCGTAGGTGAAAGTTTTTTACCAACTGAACAAGTCTCACTTGTCCAAATCCTAATAATACGCGAGGCATTAGTTAGTTGTTAACCTAAAACCTATATAAACATGGAATTGTAGAGAGCTACTTACAAAATTTTCTAATATCTTCCCCTTTCTCCTATCTTTTCTAAGCTAGGTTTTCTTCCTTGAGATTATAATAAGGGATTCAACAATTACAAAGTACCAGAAAACGTACCCAAAAATAACTTCTCATTGGCAATTACTATAAGTGGGAGATGACGACAAGGACATAACTGCACAAATTAATAGATTAAATACTATAAACAGTGTAAAAAGGAACTCATTTTTTAGGGTGTGAAAACAAGAAATGGGCAAGTTGAAAGGGGTGTATATGTATTAAGCCAATCATGATAATTAAGCATCTTCTGATTTGCTCCACAATTTGGCTATAGAAAAAATATACTAATTCTTGAAATTAAGGTGATTAATTTAATGTCACTAAACTTTTATTATTGTTAGGTGGGATGTATTGTGTGCATGTACCACAAGAAATTATAAGACTCTTTCACTAGCTCATGAATGATTGATAAAGTTTTTAAAATTTCAAGTGGCTAACATGAAATGTTATAACTTATTTTAGTGAAAATCTAAAAGAATTAAGTTAGACATTAATTAATAGGCTAACTAACACGATTCAATGATAAGAAGTGATGAGCCAATTTCCTTAAGACAAAAATACTCATCCATAAGTCATTAAAACAATAAAAATAGTACTAACCATTTAAACTCCTGGTCAAGTAATAACTTACATTCTGACATCATTAGGCAAAATTATATATTCCCAAAGTTTGAGAGAAATTATATAGCCTAATAGTCTGTTTGGCCAAGTTTTCTTTTTGGATCAAAAGTGCTTCTTTTTTTTCTTTTTTTTACCAAATGTGTCTTTTTCCAAAAATTGAGAGTGTTTGGTCAAGCTTTTTAGAAAAAAAAAATTTTTGAGTAAAAGAAAAAGTAGTATTTGAGAAACAGAAAAAAGTAGTTTCTTTCAAAAATTATTTTTCTGAAAAATACTTTTGAGAAAAATATACTTAGAAGCAGTTTTTAAAAGTTTGACCAAATACTAATTACTGTTCAAAAATATTTTATTTATTATCAAAAGTACTTTACTTTTTGAAAAAAATACTTTTTCAAAATAAACAGACTTTAGAAGTTTGGTCAAACACACTGTAACTTTATTTAGGAGTCTAAAATTTTGAAATTATATTTCACATTTTCACTGTAGTCATTATTACTCTGTATATTTTCTTTCATGTCCATTAGTCAACTTCTTCGGGCATGCACCAACTCAAAATCCCTGCTCAATGGCAAGGCAGTCCATGCACAGCTACTCAAATTTGGGTCCAAACCTGACGTTTACATAAACAATCACTTGCTCGCCATGTACTTAAAACTCAATCAGTTCGCTGATGCCCAACAACTGCTCGACAGAATGCCTGAAAGAAACATCATTTCCTGGACAACGTTGATTTCCACATATTCTCAAAAGGGTATGTCGGAAAAAGCTTTGGGTTGTTTTAGATCAATGGTTCTTGAAGATGGGTTTGCTCCAAATGGTTATACATATGTAGCTGCTTTATCAGCTTGCACTAGTTTAGGAGCTGAAAGAACAGGGAAGGAGTTACATGGGAGGATGTATAGAACTGAGGAGAGCCTTAATAGTTTTGTGACTAATTGTTTGGTTAATTTTTATGGCAAATGTGGGTTGTTGAAGTCAGCAAGACTGGTATTTGATGGCATTTTGGAACCCAATTCTGTTACTTGGGCTTCTCTCATTTCTTGTTATTGCCATTGTGGGGAGTATCAAGAAGGATTGAGGATTTTCTTGTTGGCTTTGAGGGTAGGGGGGATAGTGAACGAGTTTTTCTGTGGGAGTGTTTTGAATGCTTGTGCTGCTATGAAAACTTTGCAACTTGGGATGCAAATTCATAGTCTGATTGTCAAGTCTGGTTTTGGGATGGATCAGTTTTTGGTGACTGGTTTGATTGATTTTTATGCAAAATGTGGTGTATTAGACTTGGCACGTCGAGCTTTTGATGAGGCAGATGCACGGGAATTGCATGCTTGGACTGCAATGATTGGTGGCTGTGTGCAGTTAGGGAGTGGAAGAGAGGCCATTGACCTTTTCTGTAAGTTGCTTTCCTCAGACTTGAAACCAAGTGAGAGAACGTTTTCTTCAGTTCTTGGAGCTTTTGCTGATGTAAAAGGAGTTCGAGTTGGGAAACAGATCCATTGCCGGATTGTAAAATTGGGGTTCGACTCATTTAGTTTCGTATGCAATGCTTTGATGGACCTTTACTCCAAGAGTGACCTGTTTGAGGAATCATTAAAGCTCTTTCAAGAAATGAAAGAACATGATATTGTTAGCTGGAATACGCTAATTGCTGGATGTGTGAGCTCAGGTCGGTATGAAGATGCTATGAGATTTCTCAAGGAGATGTTGCTTGAGGGTTTCGAAGCGAGTCTTTACACTTACTCTAGCATTTTGAGCATTTGTGGGGATTTACCTGCTATTGAATGGGGCAAGCAATCCCATTGTCGTGTTCTGAAGCCTGGATTTGATTCCAATGTGGTTGTTGGGAGCACCCTCATTGATATGTATGCTAAATGTGGACGACTTGGAGACGCTCGTAGAGTTTTTGACATCCTTCCTAAGAAAAACTTGGTATCTTGGAACACCATGCTTGTAGGATATGCGCAACATGGGTTTGGGAAAGAAGCTTTAGAGATTTATGCTACTATGCAAAATAGTGGGATTAAACCTAATGATATCACATTTCTTGGAGTATTATCTGCCTGTGGACACGTTGGACTTTTAGATGAGGGACTTCATCACTTCAATAGCATGACCCAGGTGTATGGAATCACTCCAAGGACAGATCACTTGGCGTGTATAATGAGTCTATTTGCACGCAAAGGACAGACAAAAGAAGTTTATGGTCTCCTCTTGTCTGGTTGCAAAGCTAACAGAGACTTCATCTTGGGGAAATATGCCGCTGAAAAGATTTTTGGTATCGATCCAGATGATACTTCAGCCTATATCGTATTGTCTAATATCTATGCGGAGTTACAGATGTGGGATGAAACGGCCAAGATGAGAAAGCTGATAAAGGAGAAATCATTAAAGAAGGAAACTGGATATAGTTGGACTGAGTTGCAGAATAAAATATATAAATTCTCTGCATGTAATATTATGTCCCTTCAGGAAAGCTATCTGCAACACCTAAACTTGTTTCCAACACCAATTACACGAATCATTACTACAACAACAACAATATACCAAGTGTAATTTTCACAAGTGGGGTTTAGGAGTATATGCAAACCTACATTTTGTGAAGGTAAAGAAGTTGTTCCCGATAGACCGTCGGCTCAATGAAAGCATAATCACAATAGTTATGACAAAGAAATGCAGTAGTGGAGAATCTATGGATAGAAAAGCAGTAACAACAACCAGCAAAATGAAGTAACTGAAGCAAAAGAAATAACAGAGAGTAATTGCACGAATTGTTAGAACCGAAAAAATCAGGTGTCATGCGCAAGTTAGTAATGCAAATTTTGAACGACGATAAATCAGATAACAAAAGAAAAATATACCAAAAGAGACACAAACATTTAACGTGGTTCGGTCAATTGACTTACGTCCACGGTAGAGGGAGCAATCCACTATATAAAATAGAGTACAAAATATCGAGAGAACAACCTCACAAAGAGGCAAACACAAGTGGGACATTAACACATGTCCCGTAAAGTTCTCCCCCTAAATTAGATTCTCAAACCCCTTATGACTACATTGTGGATGTACTGAATAAGAAAAAATGATCCTCAATTTATAAAAGTCCAAACATTTTCCTCCAAGAAAAGGGACTAGCCAAATATGAGAGATTTATAATTTCCTTTTAAAAGAAGGAAAACCCAATTATGGTAAATATGTTGATCTTTGTTTCAAAAGACAGAAAATCAAATATGGTAAGAAAATCAGGACAAGACCTAACAAGAATTTTTGAAACGAGACTCTCTTCACTAGGTACGTNTATGACCCAGGTGTATGGAATCACTCCAAGGACAGATCACTTGGCGTGTATAGTGAGTCTATTTGCTCGCAAAGGACAGACAAAAGAAGCTTATGGTTTTATAAAGAGCTTTCCAGGGGAACCAGATAAGGTGGTGTGGCGGTGCCTCTTGTCTAGTTGCAAAGCTAACAGAGACTTCATCTTGGGGAAATATGCCGCTGAAAAGATTTTAGGTATCGATCCAGATGATACTTCAGCCTATATCGTATTGTCTAATATCTATGCGGAATTACAGATGTGGGATGAAACGGCCAAGATGAGAAAGCTGATAAAGGAGAAATTATTAAAGAAGGAGACTGGATATAGTTGGACTGAGTTGCAGAATAAAATATATACATTCTCTGCATGTAATATTATGTCCCTTCAGGAAAGCTATCTGCAGCAAGTTTTGACTGGATTGACGGCCCAATTGTTTGATTCAGGATATGTGCCTGAGGTCATGTTCTCATTGCAGTTTGAGGAGTAAGTATACAAGATATCTGAATAGATTCATCTACCAATGATTGACAGGTGACAATTAAGAAGAATAAATATTTAATTAGTTCTTGGCTGGAATCTCTGTGTGAGAGGTCGACAATGTTAACTCCATGACTTCAATATGTCTCAAGCAAACTCGGTCTCAAGCCCGAATTGTGGAGAAGGATTGCAGTAGGTTGACAGGCAGCATAGAGATAGTCTAACCATGATAACTCCTCTCGGTAGATACAAGAGGATTCATTCAATCAACCCCAACTAGTTTACTGTTGAGGCGTAGTTGGTTGACTATTGAGAGGTCAACAAATTTTTAAACCCAAGCTCTGACTGTAGTTAGCAACACATCCATTCTTCGGCTTACTCCAGTTGACCATTCCAAAGATAGTGATGCCCTAGCTGATATGAGCTTGCCTCCTCCTTGGGTTCAAATTTGAGTCGCATCTCTTTTTAAGAAATAATAGTCCCTGGTGTATACATAAAAAGGCAGCCCGGTGCACTAAGCTCCCGCTATGCGCGGGGTTCAGGGAAGTGCCGGACCACAAAGGTCTATTGTACGCAGTCTTACCCTGCATTTCTGCAAGAGCCTGTTTCCACAGCTTGAACCAGTGACCTCCTGGTCACACGGCAACAACTTTACCTGGTGTATGCATAATAGTCCCTGGTGTATGCATACTAGCGGAAAAAGTCCATGAAAAGCTGCCACTGATATTTTACAATCAGACTTCCATGGCTCTTCCAACTGGTTCTTCTTGATTACATCTCATGGTGTGAAGCTTCAGGTGCTCAAGGTCAGTCAGGGCTTGAGTCCGCTCTCTTCAACCAATTCACCTGTACCAAATGTACCATAGCTGTGATATTCTTCACTTGAGGACAATACCTCCCTAATGTTGAGTAATCTTTGGCGTGTGCATTTGAAATGGAAATGCCAGCAAATGCTGAAAACTTTCTCAAGGTTAAGAGAGATTTACGAGTAGTTCTCTTAGCGTTCAATCAGTTTTGTTACACTTTCGTGTCTAAATGGTGTCCTCAATACCATTGGAAAGATGCAGGCATACAAATTAATACCTGAAGTTATTCAGATCAATACCACTTTTTTCGAGGAAACTCACGAAGTTGTCCAGTTTATCCTCCCGGAGCACAAATTTATTGTCAACTGTATGCTGACGCAGACTGAAACAGAAGATTCATTTCTCAATCATCATAGAGAAAGGAAGTCCCAAGTAAAACATTTCTTATGTGGTTGAAAGCACAAATTATTTCTTTCCCTTTCTTGCTAATAACTTGTTGAAAATATTTCCTTCTCTATTTGATAGACAAGTAGAAGCTTCTTGAAAGCACAAGCATTGAGTCCCCATTTCATCCATTTGAGAAGCTCTTTTATTCCCTAGTTGTATAACTTTCTCTTCGGACATGGACTCTATGCTGGAGACCACTTATACGAGTGTAAACTTGTATAAATTGAAGAGAGCAACCATTAACAAAAGGACAATATGTTTTTTGGACTCGTGTTTTTTTCTGTAAGAGGTGGTCTAGTACATATGAACAAATAAATAAGTGCTTGATTCTCCAATAAGAGGACGCAACCATTTTAACTTCATTTGATCCTTGTCTAATACAGTTCCTTTATCGGGAAGTTCGACAGCATTTACAGTTCAAAAAATAATTTGCAAGACAACTTGACGTTTGGCTTTCAAGAAAAGGGTCAAGGCTAACCGCGAAAGAGGGATCTTTTCATCCTTTTTTAGGCCTTCCATAAACACCTAACAAAACGAATAGTGTAATAATTAATAAAGCTCACTTAAAAAAAATATATTTTTAACATATATGTCACGGGAGTGTTCAAGCCGTGGAAGTAGCCACTAATGTTTGCATTAAGTTAAGCTGTCTACATCACACCCCTTGGGATGCGACTCTTCCTCAGATCTTGCGGGAACGCGGGATGCCTCGTACACGGCTGCCCTTTACTTAAAAAAGATATTTTAAAATACTCTTACTATCTAGCTTCACAGCTTGACTTTTCAACCATAAAAGAACACAGTACAATAAAACAAGAAAAAATAAATGAAGATACTGTAATTGTCTTATACAAAACAGTTGCACCTGTATGGTAATTAATAAAATTTAAACATTGTTATTTTTCATAGCTTTTCTAGCAGTAGAATTGTAAAGAACATTCTTTGTTCTTCATATTTGGAAACCTAAGCAGCTTTCTCAAGCTCTCCAACGTTATGATTGATTCTTGAAACGATGTCCATCATTCGGCCTTTCCTTGATTCCCCATCTTTAGATCTGGAAGCAAAAAGCATTACACAAAAAAAAAAAAAAAAAAAAAAAAT
>AWOL01S0017665.1:17821-72654 GCA_000715115.1 Nicotiana otophora
ATCTTAAAAAAAAAAAAAAAAAAAAAAAAAAAAAAAAATTGGAAGTACAGAATATTACGGTTACTTAGGATGAGAGAATCACCAGTGACAGATCATGACTCTGAGCTCTCAGCAGAAACGATTTCCTTCTCAAGCTTCATTTACATGCAAAGAAGCATGTTACTTATTAGACAATTTACACAAACTTCTACTAGCATTACAGTTGAAAACAAAAATGCGAGAAGAAATTAGTTTTGATTACTCTATAAAACCTCCTCTGAAATTGAATGGTTTAGTCTTAAATACGAGCAAAATTCTTATTTATCATGATTAGCATTTCGGCAAGAAGCAGCAGTTTCCTGACTAACAAAAGCATACTCTCATAATTTAAGAGCCAAAATTAGTAACTTCAGGTTCTCTCTTTTACTGCAATCAGAAAACGGAATACCACCAGAATAGTAAATTTATCAAGTATCTCATAGTGCCGCATCCATGGTAACTCTCATGCGTGCTAAAAAGGTTTTATATAATCCTAATTGAGGTTTCTGTCTCCTGTTATATTATTAACTTTCCTCTAGCTATGTTCACATGATGAAATGCAGGAATGACATAATCAAGAAACAGAGGGAAAAAAGGAAAATTTGATATAGTTCTTAGGGACATCATAGAGTAGGATCTAGTAGGAAATGTACGAAAGCCAACATTGCATAGCATAGTACTATAGGAGTAAAAGATAAAAGTAGAATGTGATTTTGATCAGGATAATCTCAAGAGGTTATAATTTTAGGTTCATTACTTCTGTCAGCTGACAGCAATATAATCTTCAGGCTTATAATGAGTTAACTACATTACAGAGGGATTATAGTATTAGAGCAATGCAATATAACAAACCATATAAGAGAAAATATTAAGATGCCTAAGTGGTACAATAGACATATACAATTGCTCAAAGCACTTCTTGAGTATTTGCCCAGACATCTACGGGCAGCTCATGAAGAAGTTGGATTCTCCGGTATTACCAGATGACACAGTTGAAAAGTCACCGACGACTTAAGAGTAAATGTAGACATGACAATATAGTACCTGCATAATGCTTTCCAACTTGCTCTGAAGATCACGATATTCTCGATTGATGTTTCTTAATATCCGCAAACACCTACAGAGCCAAGGGGAAACGTTTTGTCAGATAACCACTTAGACGTTTGGAATATGTTATATGAAAACAATGAAATATTATTTGCAAATCAATGATTGTTTTACAATTTTGTCCATTATATCAACTTCAACATGAAATAGAGAATTTGAAGTTTGAAAACTGGTTTGAGGACAAACTTCAACTTTTATCCAACTGAAGTTCATGTCCAGACACAATTGTTTTTCCAACTACTCTTTTTCAACTTAAACTTCAAATACTCAGTTGTTTCAACTTCACCCAAATATAGTCCAAACGGGACGTCTTCGTGATATTTGCAAATTAGGATGACCAATAAGATGATTCTCACAGAGGGTGGTTAATGATTTTTCTTGTTAGAGAAAGCACACTCCTATCATGTAAATCTATGCTTTGAAAAAGAAAAGATTCCAAATGGTAATGAAATTCTAACCATAATAAGAAAAGTTAATGCTGAAACGATTCTACGTCACAAAAAAAAACAAGCAACAAGATTAGTACCATTCTGATCATTGCAAAATGATTAATACATCCTCTCGCACAACTAACATCCACACAGATGTAGGTCAAAAACCACGCAGACAAGTATGCATGAGGATACAATAGAGTAACCCACTCGGACAACCACCACTTCCAGTAACCAGAACAGCCAAAACTTCATTGAATTCTAGATCTTCCTATGAGGGAACATAGAATGCAGGTGACATGTCACCCAACACAATACTAAATGACTCGAGACATTTAACGTCTTTCTCTTTTCTTTCCTTTTTTTGTGCATTAAGGGAAAGAAAAAGCTTTTGATGCAGACAATTCTGGCAAAAGGAAACAGGTGTATCTCTCAGGTAAAAGTCTAAAGTCCATGGATATGCACCTGACTTCCTCAAGAAAACTACCCCAAGGTGTGCTCCTGAGTGCCCTCAAACAATTAAACTTTCTCCTTAATCTCATAATATAATTACTAGTTACCTCCAGACAGGACCTTATAGATAAAATAGATGGATCCACTCAATCTTTCTTTCTTTTTTATTTTTTTCAACTGAAATGTAGAGTGCTCTAATATATCATGCACCAAGCAGGGATTTGAATCCAGGATTTTTAAGGAGTTTTCTTCACAGAACCTTTCTGTCCTAATCAGAAAAATAGTTGCGAGAAACAGTCATCCACCTTTAACATGAAAGGAAACAAGAAGCAGAAGAGCTCACCAGCAAAGGTTCCAATTTTTTTCTCCTGGACTATGCTGAATCTATACACATCTTCAGAATACCTTGAACAAATGTTTGATTTTCTTTTTTCTTTATATATATAATCTCTACTAATATACATCACATCTTAAAAGAGTCCGCCCTTGTCTCTCAATCTTAATATTAAGTGAAAAGAAACAATATATAAAGCAAGATCACAGTTATGCAATATTCTTACATGAATAAGAAAGAACTTTTTCTTAAACATCTTTTCCCACATCTAGACCCGCACTATATCCTAAAGTTGTTCTTAAATAAAGTGCTCATACATCTTGTAAAAGCCCTGTCTCCCAGCCTTATCACAAGAAGGAAAAAGAAGCAATAATAAGCATCACACTGGTTATGCAGTTTGCTTACATGTAGAAGAACCTTTTTAAACATTCTTAGCCCACGTGAAAAACTAGAATTACAATTTGTCCTCCTTTTGTCAGCATAAGTGTTAAACAGAGTGAGTTGCTAGATTTCTTTTTTCCATGAAAGAAAAATGAAAGTAAAAGATTAAGGGGTTCAATGGCCATAAAATGCATGGGGTTGCAGGCAAGATGAAACTCAATTTTCCTTTTCTTATATTTGCCTGTTCAAGGGAATGCATTCTAAACTGTCTACCTAAATGGAAGCTATGGTAACAAAAAGCCAAGTACAATTAAGTTCTCTAAACCATTAGTTTTCTATCTCCATCAAAACTAAATCAATGCCAGTGAGATACCACAAGATCCCTACATTTTTTAGATGAATAAGGACATGTATTAAACAGCTTCCAATTCAAACAGATTACCTAACAAGCAAGTCAATCGTAAAACCTAAAGAACAAGGAGTTGTATACAAATATCAAGCTGATGAAGAAAGAATCATACTCATCCTTGGATTTCTTGTCAACAGCCTTGGAAAAATCAGAACATACATTCGTAATCTTACAGGCTCCAAGGCTGCAAAATAAGTTGAGCAGTATCATTAGAATCATTCCTGTAGCAAGTAATTATAGAGGCAAAGGCTAACCCAAGATTCCCGCTGTGGCATATTCAACAAAAGATTGATGATCCACTTGCAGAGAGTTTTCCGTGGAAAAAGTATTGATAAATCCTCGGTAAGATATGAGAGATAGTAATGTTTAGATTAAAAAAATTACAAAACGGCTTCTTTCTGATAAAACAAAATCAATCAACTATGCCTCGTCGCAAACTAGTTAGTGTTTCCTATTTGAAACCTCTCTGCCCATTCTGTGTTAATGATGCAATGTATATAACTTTTAGACCGTGTTGCAAATATCAAGTATCTAAATAAGCTTTAAGTGGAAGAACATTTATGGCTATTTTAACAAAATACAACTTACCATGCAGAACTTCCTTTCAGCTTGAAACAATGCTCAATTAAAACATCAAAGTCCACAACTGGTGACTCACTAAAATTAAAGAAAGTAACACAAATTAACAACTGTAGGTCAAAACACAAAAATGTGCATATCAACACGACAAGAACATACAGGGCCTCAGCCATGTCACGCATAACAGTGCGAGCATCGGATAAAAAGCTTGGAATTAGCTCCAGGAAGAAATAAGGACCGTTGTCCTCCTTCAACGAGTAGCAAATATGGAAATAGCTATCAACCAAACCCTGCAAAAGTCATCCCCAATGATTGATATACCTTTAACATTTCCACGTCATTTAATAATACAAAAACTCAAGCAAACACCTCAAAGAAGGATCTTTGTCTTTACGTGAACCTAGAAAAACTACTAATGCACATAAATTTTAAGGATAAAATGTAGATTTCTACGAGGATAAGCATTGACACAACGACGGAATTACTCAATGTCTCAATAGTGACATGTAAGTCACCGTTTCAAGGCATTAAAACAGCCTCTTTGCTAAATGCAAGACACGGCTGCAAAATGTTATTAGTCCACTCTCCGCTTACCACATTAATCGAGGAGGAATTTGTGCAAGAGCTATTTAAGAGTTAAGACAATAGACAATTCGGGTTCAAAAATTAGAAGAAAAAAATTTTGCTTCTTCCTCTGTTCCAATTTATGTAGCATATTTTCCTTTTTAGTATATCCAAAAAGGAATGTCATACTTTCTTATATAGAAATAATTTAAATTTAAATTTCTCATTTTACCCTTAATGCAATGCCACACAAGTGTCTATGGCTTGTTCATAAACCACAAGTTTTAAAAGCTTTTCTTTCTCTCTTAAACTCTATGCGCGGTAAAACAATGCCATATAAATTGGGAAAAGGGGGAATAGAAAACTACCAGAAAATGCAGTGTCATTGGTATACCTCATCCTCAAGGGACTGAATGCGGTCAAGTAGTTGTTGAACGAGTGCGCCTTTATCCATTTTCTGGCAATTGGAAACCTAGAAATAGCAGAGAAAAATGAGAGTTGCTGTGACATTAAGAGAGAGACCAAGCGTAGCACATATAATTAAACTGTAATCTCTGTCTCTAACCATATCATTAAACTTATACCAAAAAAAACAAGAAATAAACACCTTACAAAAGGATCTCTTCAGTAGATGAACTTTGACTAAATTTTACAATGAAAAATAATTGGATTCTAACTAAAACAAAAAAGAATTAAGTACTAGCAAACATAAAGGATTAACTATAGAGCTTCTCTATACGTAACTTGAAGATCACATGTTTGATGCACTGTAACGGCCTTCACGCATAAATGCAAGTGAGAATTTAAGGTTCGAAATTACAGAATTACTGTAAAAAAAAAAAAAAAAAAAGTTTCTAGAATATGCAGTGCAAATGACGTACCTCATTTTCGAGAGACTGATAGATATCACCAAGTAGTTGTTGGCTGAATACGTCATCATCCATTTTCTCGCATTCCATATCCTAAAAACAGCACAAAAAACGTGTATATCTTTCACAAAACAAAAAAAAAAAAAAAAAGGAAAAATGATATGTTAGAAAGTTCTAGAAAGCTCGGACGCCATTGACGTACCTCTTCTTCCATTGACTCCTGGACACGATCAAGGAGTTTGTGATTGAATGCTTCTTCATTATCCATTTTCATCAATTAAAAACTCAAAAATTGCAGAGGAAACTGAAGCTGAGTTGTGTAACATCTCTTTATATACAAAATTGACACACAGATTTCATGAATATGGTGGTTTTGGTAAGAGGTTGAAGGAGACAAATTAAACAGCTTAATTCTTCCCAAAACTCTATAGTTTGGCTGTTGCGTTTTCTGTTTGGTTCAAATTGTTGGCTCTCTAGCAGCAGGCTATTTATTGTTGCCTTATATGGAAGAAAATGACGAAACTGATTAATGACCGTCTTTTGAACTCTATTTTTCCTTTTTTGGTTTTACTTCTCTCAATTATTTTTCCTTTTTTGCTTTACCAAAGTCAAGGAAAGTAACCTGAAGTCTGAATTTTAGAACAATAATTTTAATATTTATATATAGTTAATTGGATTTAAATATTAATAATTGGGTTTTAAATTTATTTTTTAACACAAATACACTATTTGAATAAAAACTACTGGATTCGGTTGAACACATAATTTAGCTTCTAGCTCCGCCCCGTTAGCTGCCATGGATATGGAAATCAAAGCTAGAAGAAGAATCTGGAAGAAGAGGAAATCAGAGAAGAGCTACATGCATTTCTGAAAAACTGAACAACTATACAGAGTCGACTACTATTTATAACAACCTAACCGAATTACTTAACTGTCAACTAACTAACTCTCTAACTCTAGTTTAATATTACATTAAAATTAACCACAGTTAGCTACTAGCTTATTGCTCAACTGCTGATTAACACTCCCCTCAAGCTGATGGTTGATACAAGTTCTTTAACCCTAGCTTGTTCAGCAGATGCTCATGTTGAGCTTTTCCCAAACCTTTGGTAAGTATATCTGCTAGTTGGTCTTCAGTGTTAACATACTCAGTTTTTAGCAGACCTTGACTCAGCTTCTCTCTCACAAAGTGACAATTCATGTCAATGTGTCTTGTCCTCTCATGGAAGATTAGATTTGCTGCAATTTGGATTGCTGTTTTACTATCATATGGCAGAGTTATAGGGAGTTCAACTTTGACACCAAGTTCACTAAACAGTCCTACTAGCCAGGTGACTTCTGTTGCACATGATGCCATGCTCCTAAGCTCAGCTTCTGCAGAACTTCTGGATATAGTACTCTGCTTCTTGGATTTCTAGGATATCAATGCACTTCCAAACTTTACCAAATACCTTGCGACTGATCTCCTAGTTTATATACATGCCCTCTCCCCCCCCCCCCCCCAGTCTAAGTCACAATAGGCACTTAATTGATTTGCATATTTTGCAGGCAAGAACAACCCCAGTCCAGGAGCCTCTTTTATGTACTTTACAACTCTTAGTGTTGCTTCCATGTGAGAGCTTTTAGGACAATGCATATACTGACTAATAACCTGAACTACAAATGCAATATCATGTCCTTATCATAGTGAGATACAACAATCTTCCAATGAGCCTTTGATAAGCACCAGGATTGTTAAGAACTTCATCTACCTGAGTGTTGTCATTCTTGAAACAATTATCATACTCCACTGAAGTTAACTTCTGATTCAGCTCTAGTGGTGTTCCAGCTGGTTTTGCACCACTCAAACCTGACTCAGAAATTATCTCTAGGGCATATTTTCTTTGACACATAAGGATTCCTCTCTTGGACCTTGCAAACTCAATCCCTAAGAAGAACTTAAGTTCTCCTAGATCCTTCATTTTGAACTTCTTCTTGAGGTTTGATCTAGTACTACATAATAGTTGTTGGTTGTTCCCAGTGATCAGAAGATCATCAACATATACCAATATGACAACTATATCATCCCCAGCCTTCTTTGTAAACAAAGAGTAATCATAGTGACTTTGTTGAAAGCCCATGTTGAGTAGAGCTTATGTCAGCTTCATATTCTACTGTCTAGGTGCTTGCTTAAGCCCATAAAAGGACTTATGTAGTTTGCAGACCTTCCTATAAGTTTCCCCGTGTCTAGCAAACCCCTCAGGCAATTGCATATAGACTTCTTCAGTGAGATCTCCATTGAGAAAGGCATTGTGGACATCCATTTGAAAAATCAACCAATGTCTTTAGGCTGCTAAGGCAATAATAGACCTAACAATCACTATCTTGACCACAAGGGAGAAAGTTTCTCCATAATCCAAGTCTTCCTTCTAGCTGTAACCTTTAGCCACTAGCATGGCTTTAAACCTCTCTACTTCACCAAATACTTTGTACTTTACTTTGTAAACCCACCTGCAACCAATAAGAGTCTTCCTAGATGGAAAATATACAATACTCCAAGTGTGATTATCCTCAAAGGCTGCGATTTCCAACTTCATTGTTGTTATCCACTTAGGATCAGCTGAAGATTCTTTGAAGGAAGTTGGTTCTGAAAGAGCTGAATAGGTTGCAAGAACTTGCTTATAGGATGGAGTGACATGAGAGTAGTCCACATAGGAAGAGATAGGATAAGTACATTTAGAGCCTTTAGAAGTAGTGACATAGTCTTGCAGCCACAGAGGTGGCTTGCTTGGTCTAGATAATCTTCTGTGTTCTGTAGGAAGCTCATCAGCTTGTTGAGGAAACACAGGTGCATTATGACTGACATCACGCAATTGACCAACATCAGACGGAGTTGTATAAGCAGTTTCTTCTGAGTTTGTTGCAGAGTGAGGGGCTCCTTGAGAAAAGTCTGCAGGCAACTGATTTGAACTAGTATCAATGGACACTTCTGTTGCTTGTGGTGTAGAGGAAGGAGAAGTGATGTTGCTTGGAGTAGGAGATAACAAATCTAGGATAGGGAATACAGGACTTCTAGTAGATGTTTCATGCTTGAAGGGAAAAATATTCTCTTGAAACACAACATTCATGTTGACTATGAATGTTCTTGAATGCAAAGTGTACAACAAATACCCATTTTGAGTGGAGGAGTATCCTAAGAACACAACATGTATTGCTCTGGGTGAGAACTTATCCAGCACTTGAGGACTGGTGGCATAACATAAACAGCCAAAAACTTTGAGATGAGACAATGAAGGAGGGTGCAAATACAACATCTCAAATGGTGATTTGTATCCAACAACTTTAGAAGGCAGTCGATTAAGTAAGTATACTGTTGTAGCAACACATTCTCCCTAAAATCTTAAAGGTACAACAACCTGGAATCTGAGTGATCTAGCTATTTCCAAGATGGTTTTGTGTTTCCTTTCTGCCACCCCTTTCTGTTGGGGTGTAGAAACACATGTGCTTTGATGTAAAATACCAAGACTAGATAGCAGACTCTTAAACTCAGTACTAAAAAATTCACTTCCATTATCAGTTCTTAGAACTTTTACAGCAGTAGAGTAGACATTTTTTGCTTGATTAAGAAAATCTCTTAGAACTACAATAACATCTGACTTAGAGTGTAGTAAGAAGATCCAAGTATACCTTGTATAGTCATCAACTATGGTGACAAAATATCTCTTACCACCATGTGAGAGCACTCTATAATATCCTCATATATCACAGTGAACTAGTTCAAACACTAATTTTGTAGTGGTACCGCTTAGCTGGAAGGGCAACTTGGTTTGTTTGGCTACAGGACAGACAGTGCAATGATGAGAATCAATTGTTGTGAGTTTGCTTAGTGTTTATACTCTCTTTATTATATCTAAAGGAGCATGTCCTAAACTTCTATGCCACAAAGTGCTAGAAACAGAAGTACATGAAAATACTGACATAGTATTTACTGTGTTAACATACTTATTTGTTGCCTGATGTAGATCTTGTTTTGAGGTGCCTCCTTGCAGAATGTACAACTCATGTTCTTCTCTACCAATCCCCTTCACCTGACCACTGAAGAGGTCCTAAAAAATACAGAAGTTAGGAAAGAATCCAACTATTCCCTTTAGCTCCTTAGTGAGTTTTGACACTGACAATAAGTTAAACTTAAAGTCAGGAAAGTACAGAATATTAGAGATCTCCTGGTTACTTAATACAGAAGTGCCACCTGTGTGTGACACTGACACAAAATTTCTAGTAGGCAAATATACTTTGTTTGCCTCTGTATTTGGAAGCGGTCTGTGAGTATGTAGCATATCTAAACTTGAAGTCATGTGGTTTGAAGGCCCAGTGTCAACTATCCACTTACTATTGACACATTGAGACATAAAAGCATTCGCATGATTTAGAATACCTGTTGCAGCAACTTTGTTGGATATGTCTGATCCTTCTAAGCTCCCTTATAGAAAGTAGATGAACAATTTGTTGATATTGCTCAGGAGTGAAAATAGGAGCTGGATGTGGCATCTACTGGAAAAGAGCAGGTTGACTCATTTGTTGTGTTGTACCTGAGTTAGATGATCCACTTCCTCTAGATTATTGATTGACAGTAGGTGTCATTAGTAGCTATATTACATCTCTCTACACATGTAATTTCTACATTGCCTGCATAATTGTCATATTGTCTAGGACTAACTCCTTTTCTTTTGGTCTTGAAGTCAGAAGGATATCCAATCAATTTGTAACAATTTTCTTTTGTATGTCCCTTATAGTGAAAGTATTCACATTGAACTTGGCTCTTTTTGGATTTATAATTTCCAGCATTATTCACATTCTTAGTGCTATACAGGGTTGTACTCTCCAAAGCCTCAGTAACCTGAGCAACTTATGTTGTGCTTGTGAGGTTTCTTTGACTTTCCTGATCTACTAACAAAGAATAAGTTTTGTTTATACTAGGGAGAGGGGACATTATCATGATCTGACTCCTAGATTGAGAGTATGACTTATTCAACCCAGTGAAAAATTGAAGAAGTCTTTGATACTCAAAGTGTTGAGCATACTGTTTAGATTCAGGACAAGGACAACCAGGACAAGGCATGAGGGCACCAAACTCATCCCACAACTCTCTAAGCCTTGAGAAGTAGTCGGTTACAGTCATAGTACCTTGGGTTAGTGTGTGAACTTCTCTGTGAAAATATAGTATTCTCGAACCATTTACTTTATCAAACCTCTCTTTCAAATCCTCCCAAACTTTATGAGCACTAGATGCATACAAGACACTACTCAACAACCTTGGTCTCACAGCATTCATTATCTATAAGATAACTATAGCATTAATTTTCTCTCATAGATCATGAAGCTCAGGCTCAAATTTAGACTTAGGAAATTTGCAATCGAAATAACCTAGTTTACTTTTACCTAGCAATCCAATTCTCATTGCACGACTCCACAAGGCATAATTGTCTGATCCAGTAAGTTAAAGAAAATCAGAGAACTACCTGGTGTATATGTTGATTGCAGGTAAAAAGGGTGGTTGCGATCGATGGTAGGAAATATAGTAATTCCAGCCGTGAAATTACCAGTAGTTAAGGTTGTGGTAGTGTTCATCTCCAATCGCCATTATTGACTAAGAAATAGCTTCAGAGTAAGTAGCTAACAAACCCTAGCTTCAATCGAAGGTTACTCTAGCTTAATTCAGCACTCAATTGTAGAATTGAAGTAACAGAGAAGACGAGATTTGCTCGCAAATTAGCTTAGATTTCAACCGCTGGCTCTGATACCATGTTAGCTGCCATGGATATGGAAATCAAAGCTAAGAAAAAGAATCTGGAAGAAGAGAAAATCAGAGAAAAGCTACATGTATTTCTGAAAAACTAAACAACTGTACAAAATCGACTACTACTTATAACAACCTAACCGACTTACTTAACTGTCAACTAACTAACTCTCTAACTCTAGTTTAATATTACATTAAAATTAACCACAGTTAGCTACAGTTAGCTACTAGCTTATTGCTCAATTGTTGATTAATACGTCCATGTTTCAGACTAAATTGAATAGCACATATGAATAGATAAACTATTAATAGGCCCTACACTACGCAAAATCGGGTTAATAAAGTCAATACGTTTATAATATAGGATAGTTCTCCATTTCATAGCGAAATTACTAATATCGACTCTCAAGTATTCATAAATAAAAGAATGAGTACATGCAAAATCATTATCTCAAATAAAGGGTAATCCTATAGATAAACTTGTGGTAAGAAAGCTTTTTTTAATGGACATAACGAGACGTAAATTCAAATTAATCAGACTAATGAATTTCGAATACTTGATATCTCTCCATTTCATGACAATTATTTGACAATTATTAATATCAACTCTCAACTTTTTATAAATACAAGGAATGATGACTATATACATGCAAACTCATTACCTCACATAAAGGGTAAAATCATCCAATGAATAGAATATTAGAATAAAAGAATTACCAGCTTGGAGAAAAATGTTATGCAATCTAGACTGATAAATATGTTGCCATGTATAAAGCAATCTACCAACAAATTATTTGTAATCAGTTGTCCCGCCTTACTTATAAACAAGGCCAGTAAGTGAGTAAAAGTCAAAATTAATAATTATTTTACAATTTAGGATCCAATTCACAATTTATGTGAATAATTTATTTTAAAACAAATCTTCTTCTAAGACCCCTTTTAAAACTCATTTCCCTATTAACAACCTAGTGCAACTTTAATATATCAATCATTAGTGTGGCAATTACGCCCAATATGGTAGCATATGCAGTTCTATTCATGAATATCAAGTGAATAAATTAGATTAATGCACTAATAGTGTAAAGATTCTTTTATATTATCAATGCGTTTTCACATACTACATCAAATTATTTACTCTATTTTCTAGATAACTCTATATATATCAGACTAGCAATAAACAGTTACATATATAAAATGACTATACAATGCTGGTGAAACTCTTATCATTAATAATAATCAACATAATCATCACAATTATCATAAGATGAGACAAAGTCTCTAGTTTTGGAATATTGGGGAATATGAGGTGGGGTTGTACATCTCAAGAGTGCCCAATTCACACCATCAAAGAAAGGATGTTGTTTAATTGTTGTGGCCCCCATTGTGGACCCCATTCTCATGGTAGGGTCCTTAACCAAAAGTTGAGTGATCAAGTCCTTAGCCATGGTTGTAACCATTGGTTCCTTAGGGAACTCAAAGGGTCGAGCCACAATGTTTGAGAGAGTGAATTCATTGTCAAGCCCTCTAAAAGGCGTCACACCATATAACAATTCATACATGAAAATCCCTAGTGTCCACCAATCCACTGCATTGCCATGGCCTTCCCCTGACACAATTTCTGGGGCCAAGTACTCGTGGGTCCCAACAAATGACATCGATCGTGCCTCGATTGGCTCAGCTACCATCCTGAGGGGCCGTTGAATCGTTCTTCTTCTTCTTCTTCTTCGCCTGTGTTTAGAGTACAAGCACGAGACATGTGGCACGATACAATTTGGTAGAATGCACGAAGACGAAGAATTATATGGAGGTGAATTATCGGAGGATCGATCATTTGAATGATTTAGCTTTGGACTACTTTCTTGAACAAGATGAGGCATTACTGTTAAATCATCACATTTTAGTGAGAGATCAAAATCAGTTAACATAATATGACCATCTGATCTTACTAGCACATTTTCAGGCTTTAAATCACGATAAATTATCCCCATCATGTGTAAATACTCTAAAGCAACCACCACTTCTGATGTGTAGAACCTGTTACATCAAATAGACAAAGTCACATGTTACATTAATTAGTCATAATAAGTTTCAGCTAATAATAGAAACCAAAATAATAGTAGGACACATTAAACATCATTTTATATTAAAATTTATTTCCACATTATCTTAGAACTCTACCAAAGTGGCCCATAGGCAAAGTGGCAAACTGGACAAACATTCACATTGACTACATCAATCATCACCAGACAGTTAATTAAAATATAGTTGGAATAATTAATTGTAGAGGAAAAATCAGCGAGTATGGCGGCCGGGATGGATGGAATTCCTCCAACCTTAATCGGACTTCTAGAGTTTGAGCTCTGGAAATGGAGAATTAACTAATACAATAGCTCTTCTCATTTATTTTTTGGTTTATCAGTGTATAGCACTTGTATTGGGACCAGACTAAATCCGTATTCGTTTCGAAAAATCTGAGGGTAAAGCACTTCCTAACAAAGGCGATATTGAACCTGAAGTCTTTGGTAATAAGGAAGAAAGAGTACTTACACAGTCACTACAACCCTCTTGGTAGCACTTCTCCATTTTAACATGCCTATGCGGCATGAATATGAATTAATCGGTATAGTAGGCTTCGAATAACAGATGGTTAAACCAAAAAGACAGTAATGATAGAAGAGAAGTACTACTAACCGGACGGCGGCTTCATCAAATCTTTTTTCCGGCTGCCGTTGCCGGAGAACATGAAGATCACCACCAGGACAAAACTCAGTCAACAAAAGAGACCATTTATCAGTGTCCAACGTTGTATAAAGGGTAGGCAAAAAAGGGTGGTCCAACATTTCCAATATTTCCCTTTCTATCCTAGCTCTACCTTCTTTACTCCTACTAACCAATTCCTCTTTATCCATCACTTTAGCTGCAAACAAACACCCTTTATTACCCTTTAGTTCAACAAGATAAACAGAACCAATGTCACCACTTCCAAATTTTCGAATAAAGGAAAAATCATCAAGGCTCAAACTCGCGACTTCTGTCTGGACACGACGCATGGCGTTCCAGCATGGATCGTTAGACGTTGCATGGGGCTTTATGGAGGATGAAATGGAAGTATGAGCATTGTATATGGTTGTTTCCACCTCCGAGTTTACGCTATGACGGACTTCTTCCACCTCTAACGTGGTGGAGCTAATGGTTGGAGATGGTGACAAGCCGGCGTCCTCGTGGACCGGAGATGTTAACATGGTTTTTGACAAAGAAGAAGAGAAAATAATGAAGGTGATAAGATGGTGGAAATATTGTTTGGTGAGTTATAATGGAGAGGAGAATGGAAAGAAGTTCATTCTGTTTTGAAGGGTAGGAGAAATGTAGATTTTTGGGCCGGCAAAATGGTTGTGGGACATTGTGCCGGCGGTTGGAGAGAGTCCGGGCCCATATTCATGGCCCAAACAGTTTATTACTATATATTGGCTATAATTTAAGAGTATGATATTTTTGTACCATATATTAGATTAGTTTTCTGGCACATTTTTGGTGGCATATTGACCATTAGTTTAATTTTGTATATCTGATCCATCTCAGCTAAAGATATTGAAAGTGACAGATATTAAAATCAATTTACATATATTGTTCTTAGGGAATATAATGACATCCTATAGGGTTCTTATTGAAAGAGAAGTCCGGTTCACTAAACTCCTGTTATGCGCGGGGTCCGGAGAAGGGTCGGATCACAAAAATCTATTGTACACAGTATTACCCTACATTTCTACAAGAAGCTGTTTTCACGGCTCGCCTATAGGATTCTTATGGAAAAAACTATTCTGCATTTGATGTTTACATCAAGCAACCATGATTAACCGACATGTATCCTCACCTTAATTTGTGACTCTTATGATTAAATTGCTTGGTCTTATATAAACACCAAGTCCCTTTATTAATGTTAACAACTTTGTCTTCTGGTGTTTGCAAATTTTACAGCTGAAAATGATTCAGGTTTCTGTTACTTTGGTCAATTCTTTTGTAGTTCAGAACCTTGACTAGTGACCTACACTTAATAATAAATAATGTATTATTACATACTGTTCATGCTTTGTGGCATAATATCTTGTTTTTCATATCAATGCTTTCTCAGCAGATTCAATAAAAGTACAGTGCTACAAGGAATAACTTATGTATTACAATATCACACAGAAATTGGTAGAAAGAGTCAAGGTAGAGAGACTGATTAATGTTATTACAACCAAGCATGACAAACCATATATATAAAATAAGGACCCCAGCCTGGCTTCTCCCTACTGTACAACAGCAAAATTTATGCAAAAACAATATTAGGCACTTCCATATTTAGAACTATGAGATATAATGCAAACTGAATCATTTCATATTCAGGCATCAACGCTTAATCGTCCGAGGTTGAAAGCTTCTTAGTATTGACTGTAGTTAGTATGTTGTTTACAGAAGAACAGAAATATTATAAGCTGAAATGTTAATAGAATTTCAGCTTGTGAAGACCAGGCAAAACAATAATCTGTAGCTATTTTACACTTTGACTGGCTCAATGAATAGTCATTACCCATAGAAGAATGTCTGTCAAATATGAGACAATCAACAACTGTAACATCCAATCATTTGTGGGGTTGCTTTCATCATAATCTTGAACTGACTTGATCTCATACTATGTAGGTCTTCTGGGAACTTTTTGGACCGCGCTTTCTTCTGGGATTAGAACTGATAGCACAAGAGAAGGCATTGAGAAGCTCGGAGTCTTCTTGAGTAATGAGAATCTTTGCAGCGCTTGGATTGGCAAGGAGAAGCTTGGCGACGAGGTATCCAGCTATTGACCAAGTCTGGAAAAGGCGAGCTTGTTTCCCTACGAACCTTGCTTTTTTAGTGTCATAATATTCCGGCCACTTGTCTCGTGATATGCGCTTCTCTGCAACTTCAACAGCTTTTGCAGCAATCTCGGGTCTATTCATCTTAATAGAAGCTACAGCCAGCTACAAAAGATACAAGAGATATTACGTCAACTTCGGATTCCTCCCAGCTGATTCTATAATAATACCTTTGAGAAACTAATTCAATTACTGGACAGAAGACGAGCAAACCTTCGACAATACTAGTTCGTACACGATGAGTATCATATATCACCGTGAAATTAGTTCAAAACATTCAGTAGTATCTTTTTCTATCTTAGAAACAAACTTGTGCAACTTCATTAGATGCTAGCATGATAAAAGAAATAAGACGAATGATGAGATTCCCGCGATAAAAACAAGACTAAGAATGCACCTTAATGCAGGTCATTCTTTGTAACGCAATTTGTCAATTAACTAATGAGACATAACACAAAACAGAGATGTAAGCTATAAAATAAGTGATTATGTTAGCAAAGTCATGCACTGAACGAAAAATCAGATCGGGAATGTTTAAAAGATTCTTGATAAAGAAAAAATAGAAATGAAATGTTCTCCCAACCCAAGATCAGATTGGCTACAAGCATCCAGTTCCGAATTCAAGATAGAGAATTAGATGTTACCTGCCAAAGCAAAGTTGGCCATGCACCTCCATTATGGTAGGACCAAGGCCTGCATCACAAACAAGAAGATAATGTGAGATGAAGAAAGATAATAGACTAAGGCATTAAGAGCCAATAGAAGACAAAGAAGTAAACTTTTTAACGTAACCGAGGTAGAAAATTACGTGTTCTTGGGATCACACCCTGTAATAATCTGCCACTCCTGACCCTCAAGAGCAGGGTAGCATATTTTAAAAGGCATATCAGCGACCAGATCTGCCCACTTGGCCTCAATGAGATCCAATATAGCATGTGACTGATCGTCTGTTGTAAGACTGCAGACAATAGACCACAAGTTTCCTAGAGAAAAGAATCGGAAATCCATGTGAGCAGGTTGCAAATTTCCAATCAAATATCCACCTTTGTTTGGCATCCATTCCACCAGCCAAGGAGAAATCTGATCTGGGTAAATATTGAACTTGTTAACTGCATCATAGGAGTACTCCTCCGTCTTGTACCGGTAAATCTCATTTAGCTTTTTCATATCAATCCAATAGTATTCTCTAATATGAAATGATAAGGCAACAAGACGATTATTTAATGCTCGGATAAGGTCAGCTGATCCATCCTCTGGTGTAAGCATTTCCCGAGCACAAAGCAGTGCTGAATGAAACAGTGCCTGCAACAAATTAAAATATAATCTTAAACAACATTCTTAGGAGCAAATTGAGATAACCTAAAGCCAAGGTGGATCTGACAACATACAGACACTAAGGTTCATTAAGTTTTCAGATAAGGAACCAATGCCTCTAACCGCATAGAAGATCATCACACATGAGTAGAGAGATACGGAAGAAATGCACTAGTAAAAAGTGATTCTGAAAAGGAAGGACGTAAAATACTTCACAAAAGATATACATATTCTTTAATGTCCCAATTAATCATTCAACCACAGTTGCATTAAACACTTCAAGGAAAATCCTTGGATTTGATTGACAAGATGAGATACATGGGTTGCATCATAACAGTCTTCCACGAAAATGAAGGAACTACAATCTTGGACTTAAGAAACTCT
This sequence comes from Nicotiana otophora, assembly GCA_000715115.1. Taxonomy (NCBI): domain Eukaryota; kingdom Viridiplantae; phylum Streptophyta; class Magnoliopsida; order Solanales; family Solanaceae; genus Nicotiana; species Nicotiana otophora. The sequence continues at coordinate 35,330 of AWOL01S0017665.1, forward strand.
TATTTTCTGATCTGATCATTTTTTTTTTTTTGGAAACTGGTACCAATATATTTTTAAGAAAAGGCACTAAGGCAGTGCAAAGCCATATGTACAGGGGGGAAGATAAAAACTGATCCACCAGACTTACAAAAAACCTAACATGTCAACCAGGGACTCTGTATTCTCTACATGCCTTTCGTTACACCAAAAATGAAACAAAAGAATACAATTCATCTTAACATTCTGAAGAGTATTGTATCCGTCTTCAAAAACTCTTGAGTTCCTCTCTGTCCACCATACACAAGCAGGTATCAACCTCCACCATGTCTTCTGACTGACTAATATTTAAACTATAATGACTTTTAAAACATATACCTGTGAGTAAAGACTTCCTATTTCAGATGAACTAAAGCTGTAAATCCAATCTTTCCCATCCCAGCATCTATAAAGTCAGTAGAGTCCACTAAATTTACGACACCCCATTGAAAAGTAACCAACAAAAACGTCTCTATTAGACATCAGACTGAATATAAACAACAGCATGAGAATCTTCTGAAAGATAAATTAATTGATTTGCCCACATTTGTTTACTTCTACTGAAGAAAATAGAAGGACCAAACACAATTTCACTCAGTTCAGGTCCCATGCAAGTCCCCGTTGCGAGTAACTTCATAAATATTTAACAGGAAAAAATCTCAGTAGCACAGTGCAGCAAAAGAAAACTTGGAATTACTCTAAGGTGAAGAATAGGCTCCAAAATTTGTGACATGATCAATATTCTTAAATCTAGTAAAGGACTAAACCAACCACATTTTGTTCCACTATTTTTCCATCCCATCTAAAGACTAATCCGCCAGGGATAACAGCTCCTTTATTACAGTGATTGAAATCAAACCTGAATCTCCAAAGGGTGACCATGAATTCCCATACGGCGATCTATCATGCATGAACCATCAGTCACCAATAATGTTGGGAACATATCAAAGCCATCAGCAAGACACAGTCTTAGTATCATTTTTATTCCAGTCTGAACATCAATTCTCTCCTGCACCGAGAGATCGCCAGAGCTCTTCCCATATGCACGTAACAAAATAATCCACCATAGTCCTGGGATTAACAGTTATAGTGGATAGAGGTCTCTGTAAGCACAAGAATGACAAGGTAAAGAAAACACAAATAAACACACTCTTGTTTTCTGGAGAGATCCTTTTTCCTACCGGAATCAACTGGGGCAACGCGACCAATTGCTGCCTCTCCAAAGTCTGGATCCAGTACCTCTTCTGTCGCAGAGTCATCACCATCCAATGGGATTGTCCGGACTTTGAAACTAGCAGGCATCAGCCCTTGACCGGGACTATGACAATCCATAGTTTTTTCCCAGCTCTGCAAAATAATGTCATATCACAGTTGTCATTTTTATAAATTTTTTCCAATGAAATATGAACAAGATACTCGATAATACAGATTACTCTGAAATCAGAATCACTTGTCATTTGATCTAAGTTTAGTTGTACAATTGACCACTTCCATTAAGAGAATTTTTAGACTGCACGAAATGCTAGCCACATTAGCGGAATATATTGAGAACGTTTAGGGTTACATCCTATGAAACATCTTTACCGAAATTTAAAACAACTTAGCAGGTTGAACCCACAGTTTTCAATCTTTTACTACAGAGTTTAAAGGTAAATCCGCACTTGTTCCATGCAGGATAAATAGCTTCTCCCCACCCTTCCTCCTTTGTTTTGAGAACCGTGTGAACGAAGAGTGGGCAGAAGAGGAGGTCTGTATGAGTGACTTTTTTATACTTCTAGGAAACATCAATTTACATTGGAACTGGACTTTACAAATTTCCAGTAGTTGAAGACATTTACTTCTGAAATTTCAATGAAAGTACAAGTAACTTATGATAAATCATGTTATTTCTTCCCGAGCTATAACTAATCATATAAGAGAAGCTACTGAAAAAATGCCCATTCCTTTACCAAAATATGATCAGTCACAACAAGCATATTTTTCTGATACAATCAATCAACTAGGACTCAATCTTGAATTAGTTGGCGTCCTTAACATCACGTTAAGTATTCTAAGGATTCATCATAAGTAACTAATTTTATGTTGACTGTCAGCTTACCACAACACTCCTCATTTACCCAAGTTTGGGGGCCACTATGCTTTTCTACTCTCATATAAATATTTTACTAAAAGAAATATCACCCAAAAAAAAGATTGGAAAGATGCACGCTCGATGCTTGCGAGTGAATGATTGGCACACTTTTTTAATAATAATGGTGTCTGGGCCAACTAGCGCGCACCTCTAATCCATCAAGTACCTACATCTACTATCCCCCGCCAATACAAGTACCAACTAATGCTGCACACTAGGCTTAGGTAGATGGAAAGAAATCACCGAGCATCTTTATCTCCACTAGGATTTGAAGTGTGGTGTGGTCTCCAGGAGCCTTTTCCCACATCGAAAACCACTAGACCATACCCTTGAATGCCCTGGTACATTAATAAAAAAGCACAAAATGAGAAGTTTCCAAAAAGCAACACCATTTTGCCAGATTGCCACCAACTTTCTTTATCACCATTTGACCAGGGTTGTTGTACACCTATCTGCAACTAGATCAGGTAATCACAGCAGAGGCACAGTTCAGCCAACCCCCTAACCCAATAATACTGACGTTGCCTGAAAGAGTCTTGTGAGATGCATTTCAAGTGCCTCCAACTAGTCACAAAGGAGGTATCTCAGCCCAATTAAGGGATCTGAAGATGATAAACCTCCCAATAAAGAATTTTAATCTATATCTTAATCATATTAAGTGCTGCCAACCAATAACAAGAACGGTTTCTTAGTTCCACTAAGGGGTTGTTAGTATCGGTGATAAGGATAATAATCCTGGATAAAATATGGGATTATTAAATAATCTCGTGATTATTTATACCACAATTTTGGTATTATTTTCATACCGCATTTGATGATAACAATCCCCAGATCATATCATCCAGCGGTAAAACAACCAAATGAGAAAGTTGTCATTCTCCAAAGCTCTTCTCCCTAAATCCTTTGAGAAGGCAAAGGTAATATTTGAAATAAAAGTTTATCTAGTGTAAAACTGAACACATGTTTTATACTATACCTAATATATTCCATTTTTTAATCAATGAACCAAACTTCGATCAAGAAAAGAATATCCACTAAATAATCATGTTATTATCTAATCCTCGTATCATAAACGCCCATATTATACTCCCTGTATAACTTGTTCGCAAAGCAAATGACCCCTAAGGGAATTAGATGATAACAGCCTTTCCTCCCTGATGTGTGATAAGCAAAAAATGAGCACACCATCGGTGAAAAGCTTAGGGGGTTTCTTTCAGTGCCTCTTTGTTGTAAAAAAACAGCCAACAAGGAAATAAGGCGTTCATCATTTAGTTTAATCATACTATTACTATTACCTTGATAAATCAGAAGAAGACTGATATTTAACATACCCTTTATATAAAGGAAGGTATAACACAAGAAAATAATTCAAAGATTTGTTATTTTACCTTGAAGTAGAAAAGCAAAACCATCAGAATGTTGAGAAGGACATATAACAGCGGAAAGTGAAAAAACAGTGATCTAATTGTTGGCAAACATAAAAAATAATAAATGTATACCCACATTACAATTATCTCAACAAGCGTTTTAAGAGAAAATATCAGTATCCAACCATTCGTTCCAGAAAATTAGACAAAAAAACAGTTGCATCCTAGCATACATTTCCAGAGATAACATGAATTTTCCCCAGGCATTTATCCCTGAATAAGTTAAATAAGAAGCAGTCGCATATCACTATAAGGTATTCCTGCATCCATCTTTAATTACACAGCTGTCAAGGAACATCCATAGCAAGATTGCTCAATGAGATAAGAAACCAAATGATGAGATACAAGCAAGAAAAATGCAATAAACAAATGTATGACTATATGAAAGAAAATATCGGTAAATGATCTTTTTGCACACACGAAACAAACTTTTGTGCAAGTTAAGTAGCATTTTACCTGCAACTGAAGAGTGTGAAGGATGAAGTTGCGAACAATCTCATATTCTCCCTTCAGCAGAAAAGCTATACCAGAAGGTATAAAGTCACGGATAAAGACCTGGTCGTAGTTTAGAACACCAACATTGGAACTAGTTGGGTCCTGAGCAGCAATTGTTCCTACAGGGCTACCACAATAATAAACCATAGACTCCCGTAGTAGTTCCCACGCTTCATCCTCAATGGAGTTTTCAGCTATTCTGTTCAAGGCATCTTGCACTGAGCCATTTGGAGGTAAGCTCCCATTGGATTGAAAGTCCTCCTCTCCTACTTTAAGCTCTTCTACTGTCTCAAACTGCACAACACTTGGTGTATTACCATGAACTGCATCGAAGCTCTGGTCATTGTCAACAAACCATGTCCCAGTTCCATTTTCCGATGCAGTACTACTCACACTGTCAGCTCGCTGGCATTTGCAGTTCGCAGATCTTAAATAGGACTGAGCAATATTCCCATGCACAGGTTGTCTGGTGTTAAGAAAGTGATCGACCCTAATAGCACGATATGATGTGTTTGAACAGTTGAGAAAATTCACATACTTTGAAACCCTCTTTCTTCTGTATCTTATGAAGGATCTACAGGTACGAGATGATCCCAATTTCCTGAAAGAATGATCAGATCCAAAAAGACAAGGCTGTGAACCACCTATAACTTGAAGAACTGCTTCAGAAGTGGCCATCATTCCTGATGTTGAGGCAAGGAACAGCTTCTACACCCGGAATCCTTATCAACAATCCAATACCTCTGGTTTCAATGAGAGATACCTAAAAATACTGGACATTCACCAGAGGGTTACTATCAGAATGAAATGATACTGAGAAAAAATATCCATCAACCAGATACCATATATATCAAGAACCACTAATTCAAAATATTTAACCAGCTAACTGATTACAATTGTCACACGTCAGACTGCTGGTAGAATCTTGTCTACATACTTCGGCTCTATTGAATTATTTGTTGTCCAAAGAGATTGGTACAAAAGACCAAGAAGACAAAGTTGTACAAGAGACTTACCGATTTATAAAGCAAGTATAATAAATTTCTCTGCTTAGCTTTTTCCTTCTCGTTGCATCCCACTTTGGAGCATAATCCTCCAAAAATCTACTTCATAGTATTCTTTATGGAGATAAAAAGTCTACAAGATATTCAAAAATTGCACTACTTGAAAAAGGAACAAGTTACTCTCAACTACTTCAAAATTGGAGACACTAGAAAGGAGGACATTATTTCATCAGATAACGAAATTAATTGGAATTCAAAATTGCTTGTCAAATATAGCCAACAATTGTGCAGAATTTAGGTATTTCCTCCTTTACATGGATCATATAAAATAAAAGTGAAGAAGATCTCAACTCAGTCAATAAACTCCCATTGCTGCTGATGAACCATAAATAATCCACTATTTTTACCTTTAAATCTTCTATAATTCACTTATACTAAAATCTTATTTCATACTAACATTTGACCAACAGTAAGTCATCTAAAAATTCCATCTTTTTAATCAATTACTCATACCCCAGTAAGCCCACAAATTTCACTTAATTACAAAATGGGTATACACAAAAACAAAAATTTCTTAAACAATATCACTAATTACTTCTTAAAAGAACGAGCAAAGATGAACCCACATGGAATCTTGAACTGTGGCAATAACCCAATTGCCATGCATAAAATCAAATGAAAAAAAAAACATTAAAGTTTCAAACTTTGAGCAATTAAGCGTAAACTGAAGGTAAAAAATAAAGCAAATCTCATAAAATTAAAGAAAAAATCGAAATTTGATTTTACCTGATAAAGAATTTAAAAGGAACCGGGACAAATATCGGAGATTTTTCTTATTTTTATAACTTATAAGGAGAGAGAAATGAATATAGAGAAAATCAATGGCGGGCGTATAAGTTATAGCTTTTGCAAGTCACGGCTACAAGCTACACAATGAACGTGAACATTATTTTCTTTTTTTTCCCTAAAAAACGTGAACAAATTGATTGATTGATCAATATATGGGAACAATCTATGGTTAGTTTTGTCTCTACGTCATTTGACTCTTTTATTTAAAGAGCCTAATGTTGCATTGCCTTTTCTAATTCTATCTTTTAACTTGTATTTAATTGATTTTTTCCGCTGAGAATAAATTGTGTAGCTTAAAGTTTGCAAAGAAAAGTAAAGTTTCAAGTTTTCAAACAGATATATATTAGAAGTCAAAAGTTACAAATAAAAGTGTACTAGAAAATCTTGATGAAAGAAGACATTTCTTTTCCTTTTCTTCTGAAAATTGTGGTGTCCAACTCGGCTTGCGCACACCTCAATTAATTTCATGGGATATCTGCTAACTTCCACGAATAATATGTACCAAGTAATTTCATTCACCAACGCTTGGTATGAATCACTTAGTTTTTTTTGTCTCTGCTGAAAATTAAACATGAGACCTCACGATTTAAATGAAACTTTTTTTTAGAGACAGATTATATATCCGAAATTTTTTTAATCAAATACTTACACTAAATTAATAAATACAATATATGATTCTTATGTATATATTTTTATCACTTAACTATATTTAAATTGTATATGTTCTCCCTTTAAGTTGTAACTTTTAAAACTAAATTCAAAATTTAAGTAGGAATGATAAGTTTTAAGTTGATTTCTATTAGATTAATGTCAAAATAAATTTTACCGTTAGCTTTAGGTGGAAAAAAAAAGTATTCATCTGTGTTTTGTTTCAAATATTATTGCAAAATATTATCTACTACGTCCTTTTTGTTATAAGAAATATCAAATTATGGTGGATGTCTACTCTTCCTCCATTATCTTCATCTCAAATGCTTAATGACATATTTTCTATGTTTAATGGCATATTCAATGACATATTTTCTTCACGTTTCATGCCTATATAAAGGCCTTGTAATAGATAGGAAAATACACATAATTGAAGAATAAATAAGAATCTCTCCTCTCTTTCTCTCTATATCTCTTAGCTTGTTTTTTCTTGTTCCATATTGTTACTTTCAGTTATATTTTATAACACGTTATCAGCACGAGACTCTACCATCTCAAGAAACTCTTTGAAAAGACTAAGGTATAACTTATCTCATCTTTTAATTATGACTGATATTATGAAAAGAAAGTTCGTTACCCTTGAAATTTCGGGCAAGAACTATATGACATGGGTGTTGCATGCTGAAATCCATTAGATGCAATGGGTCTTGGAGACGTCATTAAAGACAAAAATAAAGCATTTACCCAAGATTGTGCTAAGGCCTTGATTTTCTTGCGCCATCACCTTGATGAAGGATTGAAGATAGAATATCTCACAGTCAAAAATTCACTTATTTTGTGGAATGGCTTAAAGGAAAGATATGACAACTTAAAGTTGGTCACTCTTCTACAAGCACGATATGATTGGGCTCATCTGAGGCTCCAAGACTTTAAGTCTGTTTCTGAATATAATTCTGCGATATTCAAAATTACTTCTAAATTGAAACTCTGTGGAGATACTATCACTGATTATGAAATGCTTGAAAAAATGTTCACAACGTTTCATGCCTCCAATATGGTCTTGCAACAGCAGTACCGAGAGAAAGGTTTCAAGAAGTATTCTGAGTTGATTTCTCTTCTCCTTGTGACTGAACAAAATAATGACTTGCTCATGAGAAATCAAGAAAATCGACCCACTGGGTCTACACCATTGCTTGAAGTGAATGAGGTGTATTCCCATTATTCTAAGCATGGAAAAGGTCGTGGCTTTGTTTGTGGTCGTGGTCGTGGCCGTGGCCAAGGAAGAAATTTTCCTGGTGTTAATCATCCCCCAAAGAAAAATAACCACCAAAAGTGTAAAGGGCCAAGGGCAAATGATTCAGAAACTGAATGTTATCTTTGCGGTGGAAAAAGGCATTGGGCAAATATTTGTCGCATACCAAAATATTTGGTTGAGCTTTATCAAGCATCTCTAAGGGATAAAGCTCCTGAAACTAATTTTGTCTATGTCAATGAATTTGACATCACCCACTTGGATGTGGCAGATTTTTTTGAGCACCCTGATGAAAAAATAAACCACTCGATCGGTGATGGATCTATGGTTAAAGATGATTGAGCATTTTGATTTTTATGTTTTCCTATTCGTAGTATCTAATGAATAAACATCTTGTAATATTTATAGCACTTAATAATACTTCTTATGTAGTTTTTAAATATATATATATATCCTAAATTTCATAAATTTCACAAACAAGGAGTAATATCTAAGTAATTAGTGTCCTAGTCTCACTGATCTTTTAATTCCTTTTGATTTCCTTTATGTTACTTTAATTATCTTTAAGAAGAGGTTTACAAGCACCCTGGAACAACTTTTGTTACTTCACCCTTAATTTTTTTTCATGTACTTATAATTGTATTATTTTTGTTGCGTAATTATTTGTATAATAATTAGAATTTGCTAGAAAATGCATTAAAAGGTCACTATTGAATTATTGGTTTAACTTTATTTCTTTTTCTTTTTCTCTAAAAATACTAATATTTATTCATATACTTCTTTTGTATGTCAAACCATGGGAAGCAAATATAGATATCTTTCAATCAAAGTTGGATCAAAGTTCAATTATAAAAATATTTGCTTAATTGATTCATGTACAACACATACTATATTCAAAGAGAAGAAATATTTCTCTCATTTAAGTATGTGTAAGGCAGATGTTACTACAATTTCTGGTAGTAGTAATCTAATTGAAGGCTCTGGAAGAGCTAATATAACTCTGCCTAAGGGAACAATACTTATCATAGAGAATGCAATGTTCTCCTCCAAGTCCAAGAGGAACTTGTTGAGTTTTAAAGATATCCGTCGAAATAGACTTCATATTGAGACAATAGAAGAGAATAATCTCGAATATCTCATCGTTACCAAGAATGTCTCTTGCCAGAAAAGGATTATTGAGAAGTTCCCATCTTTATCTTGTGGCCTGTATTGGACAAGAATTAGTGCAATTGAGGCACATTCTATCGTAAACTAAAAGGTTTCTAGTTCCAATACTTTTGTACTTTGGCATGATCGATTGGGACATCCTGGATTATAGAGAACTCAAATGGGCATCCATTAAAGAATTTAAATATTCTTTTAAATAATGAGTTTTCTTGCACTTCTTGTTATCAAGGCAAATTGATTATTAGACCATCACCAACAAAGGTTGGGATTGAGTCCCCTGTATTCTTGGAACGTATACAAGGGGATATTTGTGGACCTATTCACCCACCTAGTGGGTCATTTAGATATTTTATGGTCTTAATATATGCATCTTCTAGATGGTCTCATGTGTGCCTATTGTCATCTCGCAACCTGGCGTTTGCAATAATGGCACAAATAATTCGATTACGGGCACAGTTTTCCGATAATCCAATTAAGTCTATTCGACTTGATAATGCTGTTGAGTTTTTATCCCAAGAATTTAATGATTATTGCTTATCAATTGGGATAAAAGTGGAACATCCTGTAGCTCATCTTCACACTCAAAATGGCCTTGCAGAGTCTTTGATTAAACGTCTGCAATTGATAGCAAGACCGTTACTCATGAAAATAAAATTACTCACTTCTGTTTGGGATCATGCCATTTTGCATGCATCAATGCTAATTCATCTCAGACCGACAAATTATCATAAATATTCCCCGTTGCAATTAGTTTTGGGTCATGAACCTAATATATTCCATCTAAGAATTTTTGGATGCGCTGTATATGTGCCTGTAGCACCACCATATTGCACCGAGATGGGTCCCCAAAGAAGGTTAGGAATATATGTTGGGTTTGAATCTCCCTCCATTATTCGCTACCTCAAAATATTAACGGGGGATTTGTTCACTGCTCGATATGCAGATTGTCGATTCGATGAGGCATTTTTCCCAAAATTAGGGGGAGAAATTGATGAAATCAAACGGAAAATTTTGTGGAAAAATCTATCATTATCTCATCTTGATCCATGTGCCTCTATTTGTGAAAAAGAGGTGCAAAAGATTATCCATTTGCAGAAAATAGCAAATCAAATGCCAGATGCATTTACGGATCTGAAAAGGATAACGAAATCGCATATCCCTGCAGAGAATGTTCTAATCTGTATTGATGTCCCTGTTGAAAAATCTTCTAGTGTCATAGATAATGAGCCAAAAGCACACCTAAAGCGTGGCAGACCATTGGGTTCTAAGGATCGAATTCTAGAAAAAGGAAAATAAATGATCAAGATAACACTACGAAAGAGTCTCATAAAGAAACCCATGATTTGACCAACCCTGAAATTCATGAGGATATCGATGAGCCTGAGACTCAAGAAAATAAGGAACTATCAATAAATTCAATCGATATTGAGACAAATTTGAATCGATTGAATATAGTGGTGGATTATGTCTTTGCATGCAATGTTGCATCTAGCATTATGCAAGATAATGAGGATCTTGAACCTCAATCTGTTGGAGAATGTAGACAAAGACGTGATTGGCCAAAATGGCAAGAAGCAATCCAATCTGAGTTGGATTCACTTGCGAAACGTGAAGTTTTTGGGTCTATAGTCCAAACACCTAATGGTGTTAAACCTGTTGGCTATAAATGGGTCTTTGTACGTAAAAGAAGTGAGAAAAATGAGGTACAAAGATATAAAGCACACCTTGTTGCACAAGGATTTTCACAAAGTCCTGGTGTCGATTATGAAGAGACATATTCTCCTGTTATGGATGTTATAATGTTCTGTTATCTCATTAGTCTTGTTGTCCATAAAAAGCTTGACATGCATTTAATGGAAGTGGTTACAACCTACCTATACGGATCACTTGATAATGAGATATACATGAAAATTCTCGAGGGATTTAAAATGCATGACGTACATAATTCAAAGTCCAGGAAAATGTTTTCAATCAAATTGCAAAGATCTTTGTATGGTCTAAAACAATCAGGAAGAATATGGTATAACCGCCTTAGTAAATATTTATTAAAGGAAGGTTATATAAATGATTCCATTTATCCATGTGTATTTATAAAGAAAACAACATCGGAGTTCGTTGTACTTTCCGTATATGTTGATGACATAAACCTTATTGGAACTCCTACAGAACTCCAAAATGCAATTGATTATTTAAAGAAGAAATTTGAGATGAAAGATCTCGGAAAGACAAAATTATGTCTCGGTTTGCAAATTGAACATTTGGCAAACAGGATTTTTGTTTATCAATCTGCCTACATAGAAAATGTATTGAAACGGTTTTACATGGACGGAGCACATCCATTAAGTACTCCGATGGTTGTTCGATCACTTGATGTGAATAAGGACCCATTCCGACCTCAAGAAAAGAATGAACAGCTTCTTGGTACTGAAGTACCATATCTTAGTACAATTGGTGCACTAATGTATCTTTCTAACACTACATGGCTTGCCATAACTTTTTCAGTTAATGTCTTAGCAAGATATAACTCTGCTCCTACAAGGAGATATTGGAATGGAATCAAACACATACTGCGGTATCTAAAATGGACTACCGATATGGGCTTATTTTATGGAAATAATTGCAGTCCCGATCTTGTTGGTTATGCTGATGCTCGGTATTTATCTGACCCACACAAGGCTCGATCTCAAACTGACTATATGTTTATATGTGGAGGCACTGCAATATCTTGGCGATCGACTAAGCAATCAATCGTGGCATAACCACTTCTTTTGTTTTTCATATACTCTCATTGACTCGTCGATTATTTCATATTGTTAAGCAAAATAATAAGAAAGTAAGTGAACTTCTATTATCTTTAAATGGAAGTAAGTCTAGAAGTCATGGGTGTTTAACATCCTTGCATTCAAACTTCAAACCTTGGGTTCTAAATTCATACTCGCAATTGAAACTTTAAAACCGATGATCTGAAGCTTGATTCTAAGGCGCCTAAACATTAAATACATTGTAAACTTTAGATACTCTTTAAAGGAATCTTTACACAAGTAACCTATCGAATTTAAGGTTTACTTTTCTTAACCGATGATTATGAATTATACATGATTATACACATCAATTATACATGTATTATACATCTGATGACTATTTTTAAATTGAAGCGGTTGAATGGACGTTATTTAAGTTAATTCTACTTCTTTAAATAGGAGTCCTAAAATGGCAGCAAGAGCCACTTTTAAGTATGTTGTTTAAAATATATTCACAATTTACAATGTATTTAAAAATTAATCAATTCACCCAAACTTAAGAACTAAGTATCCTGAATTTTTTAGCTGCTAATTTGAAATTCAGGACTTAGTGTCTTAAATTTTTGAGCTGCGAATTTGAAATTTTGGACACTCCTGAATTGCTAATTTAAAATTGAGAACATAAGATTTAAATTTTTGGACATAATTTTTGAACTTTAGGACATAGTGTCCTGAAGTTTGAACTTTGAGGTTTAAACTTCGGACGTCGTGTCCTGAAATTTGAGCAAATTGTCTAATCTTTTAAATTCATTGTAAACTATGAATATATTTTAAAGAGCATGCTTAACGGTCGCTACCTATGTCATTTCCATGTTTGTGCACTTCGCGCCTGAGTTTTTGGGTGTAACGACTCGGCCGATCATTTTGAGAGTTGTAGCCCCATTTTTTCATTTACTGCTCATTTTATACTTTATAACTGTTATGTGACTTGTCGGGGTAGTCAGTTCGGGTCCGCTGAGATTTAAGAATGAAATGAAACACTTAGTCTCAAGGTTGAAAGCTTAAGCTGAAATGATTAACCAGATGTTGATCCTTGAGTAAACGACACCGGAACGGAGATTTGATGATTTTGTTAGCTTCGCTAAGTGATTTTAGACTTAGGAGCGTGTCTGGATTGTGATTTGGAGGTCCGTAGTGGAATTAGGCTTGAAATGACGAAAGTCGGAATGTTTGAAAAGTTTGACCAGGAGTAGACTTTTTGATATCGGGGTCGGATTCCGCTCTGGAAGTTTGAGTAGGTCCGTAATGTAAAATGTGACTTGTGTGCAAAATTTGGGGTCAATCAGATGTGTTTTGATAGGTTTCGACGTCATTTGTAGACATTAGAAGTTCAAAATTCATTAGGCTTGAATCTATGTGCGATTAGTATTTTTATGTTGTTCAAGGTAATTTGAGGGCTCGACTAAGTTCGTATTGTGTTTTAGGACTCGTTGGTATGTTTGGTTGAGGTCCCGGGGGCCTCGGGTTGATTTCAGATAGTTATCAGATCGATTTGAAGTTTGAGTGAATGTTGAAGCTCACCAACTTCTAGTGTAATCGCACCTGCGGAGTAGGGATCACAGGTGCATTCTCACAGAAGCGATAAGGGAGCCGCATAAGCGGCCAGGGAGGAAGTGAGCAAAGGTCGCAAGTGCGATGTTATTTCCGCACCTGCGTGGTCGCAAATGTGGCGTTAAGGGCACAAAAGCGGAGGGCTTGCAGGTGCGATGGGGAGTTCCGCACCTGCGGTTGTGCAGATGCGAGACGAGGACCGCAGAAGCGGAGGCCTAGATCCAGTGGTTCACCACAGAAGCAGAATTTTGGTCGCTTCTGTGGCACTGCAGATGCGGTTAAAGTGTCCGTAGAAGCGGAAAGGCTAGACAGAAAGTTAAATACAAGGGTTTGCGATTTTGGCTTCATTTCAAACATTTCAAGCACAGTTTAAGCGATTTTTGAGAAGATTTTGGAGGAGAGTCTTGAGGTAAGTCCCGTGTGCTCAATTTTTATCAATAATATTGCTTCCTCATTGATTGCTCTCTTGAGGTAACCCCTTTTCGATAACTCTTAAAGGCTATTCTTCTGTAGTTTCCTCTCTTACTGCCTAGCTGATTTGTTTTTTCCACTATTAGTGTACTTCGGGTTTAACTTAAACTCTTTGGGTTCTAGCACACGTTCGGTATTTCAAACTATCATCCACTTACTAGAGTTAACCTGGCTAAGTGAATCAAATTGTACCTCTACTAGCTCTGTGAAATTGCTAATTCACTGTATCAACTCAAAACTTACTTACTATTCTTTTACTAACCACCTACTAGAATCATATTTTCTTGTTCTACTTTGGATAACTAAAGTGAAGCATAAGGTATTTCTAGCTTCCATCACCGTCTGACCATATTGTATAGTCGCATACTAACTTTTTTTTTTGAACTATGTACATGGATCACACTTAGGAAAATTTCATCTGTTTTAAATGAAATTGGAATATCAAACCCCAAACTTTCTCTACACTTCAAAATCATATCAGACTATAAATATCTGCGGAAAACACTCAGTCACATAACCTAAGGGGAAACTGTCATATCTTTTATCTCACAATAATAGTCGCTTCTTATAGTAACTTACTAATATGGTACTTTCTAGTTCTAATATAAATAAATTTGAACAATTAAAAATCATTCCCTGAAATTCAATATCGGCTGCTCTTGGTTCTCATTTCGTACATCATGTCTTCTTAGTCATATATATGAGTCGTACGAAAAATACATCTTTGATAATAACAATCGTTTCTGACTCCTAGATATTTTGCCCTTAGGTTCTTTTCTATCCAAAACTATAGTAACCAATATTAGGGTCTGACATCTGAACTATCATCATCCAACTTGTTGCTCCATTTTCATGAATTAAAATGAAATTGTTCTGTGAGGTAAAACACATACGGATACACTACCATACACAAACTTGTCCTTCAGAGTATACCATCATCTGATAAATCACTTCCTGCATAATCCGGTGAGTCTTGAGTCTTAATCCAGACCTAAAACATGTAAAAACAGTTCTATAACCACTGTTACTTACATTTTCTTTTAGCACACATAGGCATCACTATATACTCACAAGTCACCGGAATTTGGATACACTGAAAATTGGAGATTTGGTAACTGAATAATTGAATACTGGCATACTGAATAACCATACACCTATTAACTGAAAAGCTGTATAACTGGTAACTAAGGTAAACTGATAACCATAAAACATGATAACTATTTTTGTACTTTCTGATAAGGTTACTCTCTAATATGTACTATTATCCATTGTATCCCACTTTCAACATCCTCTCAAGTCTCATTCAACCTGTACTCTATAAATATACCCCAATGGGCAATCATCCTCTCTAGAACCTTGGGTTTTTGCTACACATTGCTTGGGTATCCAATACGTTTTGAATTCGATAGTAAGAGAAGACTACCTATTGCTCTAAGTTTCATGGCACGATCTATAGTAGAAAGAAATGAGACAATCCTGAATGTCTTGGTAGTTAACCATTTATATGAGTGGTCAGCACACACATATAAAGGAAACTCCACTAGACATAGCTTCTTAGACTTTATAGGACTCTTGAACCTAGTGCTCTAATACCAAGCTTTGTCACGCCCCGAACATGGGCCTGGACGAAACACGATATCCGATACCTGACTATATGTGACCGAGCAAACTAACTGCTGGCTGAATCAACATGTATTATCATAACATACTGAATACCGAAGATAAACTAACACATGTTGATATACTGAAAGTCTAAATAATATAAGTCAAAGTGCGGAAGTACTAATATAATTCTGAAATATATTTGTAGCCAACATAGCTTAACATGAAAAGCCTGCAACTCTGTCTAACTGTTACTCTAGTCTATAAAGCCTCTAATGAAGTACTGAAAACACTGACTGTCTGAAAATACTGAAGACTGTAAGGTAATGATAATGCCCTAAAAGAACTGGGGATCACCAAATTGCTGGTACGAGAATTCTAGGGCTTTGAATTGTCAACCTATAAATCATTACCTGCATCGTGAGATGCAGACCCCTGGAAAAAAGGGACGTCGGTATATTTGAATTGCACTGGCATGTAAAGCAACTGAAAGAAAGAACTGTAAATGCTGAAACTGAAACTGAAACTAAGTTGATAATAAAGAACTGATAACTGATAACAGAAATGATAACTGCTGAAACTGAAACTGATAATTGAAATGATAACTGATAATTAATAACTAATAACTAAAATGATAGCTGATAACTGAAATGATAACTGATAACTAAAATGATAACTGATAACTAAACAAAGGAAGTAAGGATATGAATACTCTCTCTTCTGAATGATGAACAACCTGTTTATCTGAATAAACTACGACATCAGGCCCAATATATATGTGCACAAGCTACGGCCTCAGACCCAAGTATACATATACATAACTACGACCTCATGCCCAAAAATGCATAAAGCATAAACTACGGCCTCGGGCCCAAACATGCATAAAGCTTAAACTACGACCTCATGCCCAAATATTCACAAAGCATATAAACTACGGCCTCAGGCCCAAATACAGGTGTTCAACATCCAGGGATTTAAATTCAGGAACTGAGAATCATACTGCAATATGTGATACTAAAATACTGAATCATATTTACATGATATTGGAATACTAAATAGGACTAGACTGAGACATGTATTCTTGAACTGATTATGAAAACTGAAACTTCAATTATTTATGACATGCTGAGTAATCTAGACTGAGACTCATGGTCATTAAACCCAAGTTTATATTGATTACACATTGAGCTCACAACGTTCAGAATGAAAGTCATGAACAAGTTATGAAGTTAGATAATAGAAGTTCTGCAACTATTCAAGAAACTAAGCTTAACTATATTTTTGAGGCAAGTAGTAACGTCGTAAATGTGGCGTTAAGGGCACAAAAGTGGAGGGCTTGCAGGTGCGATGGGGAGTTCCGCACCTGCGGTTGCGCAGATGCGAGGCGAGGATCGCAGAAGTGGAGGCCTAGATCTAGTGGTTCACCACAGAAGCAGAATTTTGGTCGCTTCTGTGGCACCGCAGATGCGGTTAAGTGTCCGTAGAAGCGGAAAGGCTGGACAGAAAGTTAAATATAAGGGTTTGCGATTTTGGCTTCATTTCCAACATTTCAAGCACAGTTTAAGCGATTTTGGAGAGGATTTTGGAGGAGAGTCTTGAGGTAAGTCCCTTGTGCTCATATTTTATCAATAATATTGCTTCCTCATTGATTGCTCTCTTGAGGTAACCCTTTTTCTATAACTCTTAAAGGCTATTCTTCTGTAGTTTCCTCTCTTACTGCCTAGCTGATTTGTTTTTCCCACTATTAGTGTACTTCGGGTTTAACTTAAACTCTTTGGGTTCTAGCACACGTTCGGTATTTCAAACTATCATCCACTTACTAGAGTTAACCTGGCTAAGTGAATCAAATTGTACCTCTACTAGCTCTGCAAAATTGCTAATTCACTGTATCAACTCAAAACTTACTTACTATTCTTTTACTAACCACCTACTAGAATCATGTTTTCTTGTTCCACTTTGGATTACTAAAGTGAAGCATAAGGTATTTCTAGCTTCCATCACCGTCTGACCATATTGTATGGTCGCATACTAACTTTATCTTTTGAACTATGTACATGGATCACACTTAGGAAAATTTTATCTGTTTTAAATGAAATTAGAATATCAAACCCCAAACTTTCTTTACACTTTAAAATCATATCAGACTATAAATATCTGCGGTAAACACTTAGTCACATAACCTAAGGGGAAATTGTCATATCTTTTATCTCACAATAATAGCCGCTTCTTATAGTAACTTACTAACATAGTACTTTCTAGTTCTAATATGAATAAATTTGAACAACTAAAAATCATTCCCTGAAATTCAATATCGGCTGCTCTTGGTTCTCATTTCGTATATCATGTCTTCTTAGTCATATATATGTGTCGTACGAAAAATACATCTTTAATAATAACAATCGTTTCTGACTCCTAGATATTTTGCCCTTAGGCTCTTTTCTATCCAAAACTATAGTGACCAATATTAGGGTCTGACATCTGAACTATCATCATCCAACTTGTTGCTCCATTTTCATGAATTAAAATAAAATTGTTCTGTGAGGTAAAACACATACGGATACACTACCATACATAAACTTGTCCTTCAGAGTATACCATCATCTGATAAATCACTTCCTGCATAATCCGGCGAGTCTTGAGTCTTAATCCAGACCTAAAACATGTAAAAACAATTCTATAACCACTGTTACTTACATTTTCTTCTAGCACACATAGGCATCACTATATACTCACAAGTCACCGGAATTTGGATACATTGAAAATTGGAGATTTGGTAACTGAATAATTGAATACTGGCATACTGAATAACCATACACCTATTAACTGAAAGACTGTATAACTGGTAACTAAGGTAAACTGATAACCATAAAACATGATAACTACTTTTGTACTTTCTGATAAGGTCACTCTCTAATATGTACTATTATCCATTGTATCCCACTTTCAACATCCTCTCAAGTCTCATTCAACCTGTACTCTATAAATATACCCCAATGGGCAATCATCCTCTCTAGAACCTTGGGTTTTTCCTGCACATTGCTTGGGTATCCAATACGTTTTGAATTCGATAGTAAGAGAAGACTACCTATTGCTCTAAGTTTCATGGCACGATCTATAGTAGAAAGAAATGAGACAATCCTGAATGTCTTGGTAGTTAACCATTTATATGAGTGGTCAGCACACACATATAAAGGAAACTCCACTAGACACAACTTCTTAGACTTTATAGGACTCTTGAACCTAGTGCTCTGATTCCAAGCTTTGTCACGCCCCGAACATGGGCCTGGACGAAACACGATATCTGATGCCTGACTATATGTGACCGAGCAAACTAACTGCTGGCTGAATCAACATGTATTATCATAACATACTGAATGCCGAAGATAAACTAACACATGTTGATATACTGAAAGTCTAAATGATATAAGTCAAAGTGCGGAAGTACTAATGTAATTCTGAAATATATTTGTAGCCAACATAGCTTAACATGAAAAGCCTGCAACTCTGTCTAACTGTTACTCTAGTCTATAAAGCCTCTAATGAAGTACTGAAAACACTGACTGTCTGAAAATACTGAAGACTGTAAGGTAATGATAATGCCCTAAAAGAACTGGGGATCACCAAATTGCTGGTACGAGAATTCTAGGGCTCTGAATTGTCAACCTGTAAATCATTACCTGCATCGTGAGATGCAGACCCCTGGAAAAAAGGGACGTCAGTACATTTAGATTGCACTGGTATGTAAAGTAACTGAAAGAAAGAACTGTAAATGCTGAAACTGAAACTAAGTTGATAATAAAGAACTGATAACAGAAATGATAACTGCTGAAACTGAAACTGATAATTAAAATGATAACTGATAATTAATAACTAATAACTAAAATGATAGCTGATAATTGAAATGATAACTGATAACTGAAATGATAACTGATAACTGGACAAAGGAAGTAAGGATATGAATACTTTCTCTTCTGAATGATGAACAACCTGTTTATCTGAATAAACTACGGCATCAGGCCCAATATATATGTGCACAAGCTACGGCCTCAGACCCAAGTATACATATACATAACTACGACCTCATGCCCAAAAATGCATAAAGCATAAACTACGGCCTCGGGCCCAAACATGCATAAAGCTTAAACTACGACCTCATGCCCAAATATTCACAAAGCATATAAACTACGGCCTCAGGCCCAAATACAGGTGTTCAACATCCAGGGATTTAAATTCAGGAACTGAGAATCATACTGCAATATGTGATACTAAAATACTGAATCATATTTACATGATATTGGAATACTAAATAGGACTAGACTGAGACATGTATTCTTGAACTGATTATGAAAAGTGAAACTTCAATTATTTATGACATGCTGAGTAATCTAGACTGAGACTCATGGTCATTAAACCCAAGTCTATATTGATTACACATTGAGCTCACAACGTTCAGAATGAAAGTCATGAACAAGTTATGAAGTTAGATAATAGAAGTTCTGCAACTATTCAAGAAACTAAGCTTAACTATATTTTTGAGGCAAGTAGTAACGTCGTAAAAGAAACGTAGTGTTGGGAGAATCATTAACATTCCCAAACATAGAAAGTTAACCTCACATACCTTAACTTCCTACTCTTGAGCGTAAAACAACATTCGCCACCCCTTTCAACTTTAATCTATATCAATACAAGTCAAATGGATTCCATATTACAATAATACTTATGTTTTGGTCACTTAGGAATTTTAGCAAACACCTTATGGGCGTAAAGCCTCATAGCCCTCATTAATGGTGTTTCTACACCCAACATCCCATGCTCTTACTCCTAGAAAATTCTAAAATCCCAACTTGCTATAATCAATACCATTCTTCATCATCCATAAGATAAAGAACACCCTTAATCAATAATCAACAATCAACAAACCAAACCTATAATCATTCATGATTTTCTATCAAAACCATCAACTCATATCTCATGAACTTAGAGTCCATAGTCAATAATCTAATTCTATAATCAATTAGAGGGTGAAGATATTACATTTTGACGTTCAATACTTTTGAATTCGAGTTCTAGGATTTCTTCTCTCAATAATGATGTCTCAATCGAATATCTAATGATTTGAGGGGTTTACCCGTGTTAATAAGGTACCGGAGAATTGAAATCAACTTAGAATCACCATTAGAACTTACCTTGGATGGTGGATGGACCTTTGTGGAGTTAGGTTCTTTAAAGCGTCCCTTACTAAAGCATGTGTTTTTGTATTTTGGGGTGTAGGAGACGAAGTAGGGCTTTAAAAATAACCCCTGGTGTGTGCTACCGTGCACCTGAAGGCCCAATCGCGCACCTGGGCGCGCATACTGCGCATTATCAAGTAAAATGCACATAACTTCCTACTCAGAATTTCGTTCGGGCTCCACAATATATAGTTGGAAAGATATTTCAAAGGTATACAACTTTTATGTTTTGTGTGTTCCCAAATTCCTTACCAATTTGCACGAAATCTTGATGGAAGACATACCTTCCATAAACTTAGTCGATTTTATCGGATCTTATGCTCCTCACTCTCCCTCTTGATTCCAAAACAACTATTTCCACCCATACTCACCTCGATAGGACTTCGCATGTCTAAATATCAAATTAATACCCTTTTAACATATTCACACCTAGTTCGAATATATGGGGTGTTACAAGAGATTTGCACGGTTGAGGTACGTAACACTTCTAAACTTGGTTCTGAGGGTGTGAAGCCCCGAATTTCGTATTATGTGATTGGTGTTGAGGTGACGCATGTACTAAGTGACGGGCATGTAGGCGTGCACCATAAGAATTGTGACTTGGTCGATTTTATGGAACTAATAGTTGTTAAATCTTGTTGTTACCCGTACTTTCACTACGTGCTAGATCTATTGAGCTTCCAGTCATCTTAGAAACCCTACTTAGGCTATATGATGGTACTATTGGGACCCATAGTGGTCATTCTTTGCTGTAGAACTAATAGCTTAATCTGTCCATTTGAACTCAGTCACAGTTATAACTTGCATATTATGTCTGAGTCTTTGTTGTCTGTACACGTTATATCATATCATCATTGTAGGCAGATTATCATGATTCTGGTGAGCCTGTGAGATTAGAGAGGTTATTGGCTGAGTGGGGTTGAGGTCATATTATGAGTGATATTTATAGGATCGGGCTGCACGCCGCAAAATACTTTATTGATTGATGCCAGGATTTAGCTTATTATAGTGCTTGGGCTGGATCGTCCCTTCCTGAGTCTGCACACCCACAATGGGCGCAATGCTAATAGTTATGACATTTGGGTTGGATCTGCCCTATTTACTTGCAATTGGGTTGGATGTGCCCTGTTTACTTGCATTTGGGCTAGATCTGCCCTGTTATGTGTTAAATTTTGTTGTGAAATCTGAAAGTATGTCTAAATTCTTGTTGAAAGCATGTCTAAATTTCTTGTACCTCCACTTGTAGAATACAAATATCTTAGATATCATTATTATGTTTTCTGTAACTTTTCGTACTGTTAAATGTTGAAAGTGGACCGTAATAATTGGACTTGTCACTACTTTCAGTCCAAAGGTTGGATTTGTTACTTATTGAGTTGGTTGTACTCACGCTACACCCTGCACCTCGTGTGCAGATCCAGGTGCTTCCGATTTTGGCAGTTGTTGATTGGCAGAGGCCAGACCTCCGGAGATCATCGAGGTAGCTGCTTGGTGTTCGCAGACCTTGACTCTCCTCTCTTATTTTCAGTTTATTTATTCCGTTTTTACTTCCAGACAATGTACTAGACCTTGTTAATTCGTAGATGCTCATGTACTCAATGACATCCCGATTTTGAGAAGAATTATGTATTGAATTGCGATTTTCTATCATGTTTCAAGAGATTTTCCTTTATTTAAACTGTTTTAGTATCTTTCAAGATTTAAAGTGTTGGAAATGTCTGAATAGTCGGCTTGCCTAGTACCATGATAGGCGCCATCACAACGGGTTGGTTTAGGGTCGTGGCATTGACATAATAAGGCGAAAAACGTCTTTATATGAAGTTATAGGAAGAAATTTCTTTTCAACTTATCTTAATTGTAGCGAGAGATATATGTGCAAAACACGTACATAGAGACTAGTTTGTATATAATTGGTAAATTGTATATAACCATGTAATTAAGCTAAAACTTAATTAGAGATGATAAAAAGGTTTCGTATGTAGTATAGGTAGGTAAAAATCCCAATTATAAACCTTTACGGGCCGAAAAGACCATGGAGTTCAAACAATTGTATAGTTAGAACTTCGACTGGCCCAAAAGATCATGGAGCCCAAACAAGTACTCCTATATGGTTAGCTAGATTTGGAAGATTTGATACAACAATATTCATTTATTACGGACAGCAAAACATATTATTGTCACTATAATAATTAGGTAGAAAAAAATACATTTCCATCTGTTAATGAGAAAGCTATTGCTTCATATTTCTTCTTTTGATTGATTACGTTAACAAGGAAATGTTAGCTCCCGGACTTGATGCGACGTTCATATTGATCCTCAGTTTTATCCATTCGACTTTGGCACTCCAATAAGTCGAATGGTCTTTTATAAATATCCATCTTTCTTGCAATGAAAAAATAAATGACTAAAATTAATGAGTTGATGTAAAAGAACTAAGCGATACGCTGAAATATTAAATCTAAACCCATCTTCCACCCTAATCCCACCACCAACTGTTTTGTCTCAATTTCAACAAGACCAAGACCATGTTGACTACTTGCAGTCATTAGCCTGTTGAAGCAGTATTAAAAGAAAAATATTTGATAAAAGAAACTAATTAAACATATGCTCATGTAATTTTAAAAACTACATTTACACTAAAGGCAAAAAAAGTCAATCCGGTACACAAAGTATCTCGCGTTCATGCACGATTCGGGGAAAGGTCGTATCCCAAGAGGTATGACATTGGCAGTCTACTCTAATGCACGTATTAATGACTGGTTCCACGATTTGAACACATGACTTATATGTTACGTAAAGATAAATTAAATAGATGTTTTCACATTTACATTAAATTATGTTAATCAGTTATAAGAGAGGAGTTTATGTGCAAACACATCTTAGTTAGTGGTTTTGGGGTAAAGCCGCCCATATTGCAACACCCTTTTACGTCTCGTGATAGTTGGAAAAGTTAGTGTTTGAAGATTTTAATCACGTCACGGCTTATTACATGATAAACTAAACTAAACTAACTAACATTGTATTTTAAGTCAGGGCAAGAAAGGAGTGAGTTGCTCTAGTGATGAGCACCCTCCACTTCCAACCAAGAGATTATGAGTTCGCGTGGGGAGTTATTGGAGGGAGGGAGCCGAGAGTCTATCAAAAATAATCTCTCTACCCTAGGGTAGGGATAAGGTCTGCGTACAAACTACCCTCCTTAGACCCCACTAGTGAGATTATACTGGATTGTTGCTGTTGTTGCTGCCTTGATTTATAGGGTAGATCAGTCCCTCTCGTGATCAATGATTTAATTTTGTGCCTTTATTTTCCTTTCACAATAATAGAATCAGTTGATGAATGATGAGAATTTGACTTTTATTTAATTATTATCTTGCCAAGAAATACATAATTTTTACCTATTATATATTTGGTTGTGTGATCAGCAAAATCACTTATTGCTGAAAAAAGTGCTAAAACATAACTTCTAATGATTGCAAAGTCTTTTCTTTAAACTTTATTGTTTTGGACATATATTAGAGTAAATTTGATTAATCAAGCGGGCTCTATATCAGATTATGGTTATCTTTAGCAACTTCATCAAGGCAGAATACTTTTTTTCTAATTGTCGGCGAAAAGTAGAGAATGAATAATTGTTAATCTTCCCCTAACTTTAGGCAGTGTCGCATTACTTAGGCCTTATGCAACTAGAGAACATAATCCATTTTTGACCAATTTTTTTTGCCATTTGAGGCATATATTATGTTGAACTAGTCAAATTCAAAGTGTTTAGTTACCAAATCAACCATTTTAAATCAATATAGACAAAGATATTGTAAGCCTTATCTTGTTCCTTTTTAAAGTAAAAATAATAAAATTAGAGATATTTGGCTCTGAAACAGTCAATTATTTTTTTAAAAGATACTCCTAATATTACAAGCCATATACGTATTTTATATATAAGATATAAAAGTTTCAAGCACGCCGTATAATGCTTATAGTAGAGACTGTTTACCCAAAAACGGATAGAATTGAATTTATACGTAGTTCTAAGGATATGTAATATAGCTTAATACAAATCGTAAGGGTAAAAGGAGATATCAAATATGGACTGCAGAGAATGTAAAATAAACAAAGTTGTAAAGAAGACGATTTTTAGGAATAAGTAAGATGGGTACGTTATTTTAGACTTAAAAGAGTAACTCTTCAATATTAAAGGATATGGTGCTTGAATTACAATGTGAGCTCTATCCGAAACCTCCCCCTTAGAAATGATAACCCTCCCACTTTTATAGTAGAGGGATCTTACTTTAAATATAATTAACAATACTCAGTGGAAAGTCCATGATAAATCAGCTTTTCAACAATTCCTGCCAAGATTCTCTCCTCTAGTGGGATTGCAACGGCTTTTGTCTGTGAGCTCGATCTTGACTCGAGCTCTCGATCTTGGTTTAAGCTCGATTCTGACTCGGACCCTTGAATTGATTCGGAGTCAATGTTGGTCGGTCTCTGGATCATAAACTTGATAGCTTTACTTTGCATCATAGTTCGATTTGGATTCGAGTTTGATAATGATATCGAACTCGACATTGATCGGCCCCTCGGGTTCGAAGCTTATTTGTACCATCTTCGGAACCCATCTCGATGTCTCACTTCGATCGCTTATCTTTCGAACTCGATCAGATGTACGAAGGCCGAAATCTATTTCGACTGTATACAGATAGTCCCCTCGTTTCTCAGGAAGAATATGATGAGAAACTATATGATTTTCAACGGCTCGATCGGACTATAAACTGACGTTTCTATCGGGCTCGAACATGACACACGTGATAGTTGTCCCATTGATTTAGTCTTTCAAGGCATTTAATGCATGTCAGACGGTGGTCGGTCACTGCTGATACTGAACCGCCATTGCTTAAGCCTATAAATAACTCTTCCTTTCATCATTTACCACTTTTACATGTCCAATATTCTAAATTTCCCAAGTTCCTTTTCGTATTCTCTGACTTGCCCGCAAATCTGTGATTTCTCTTTGCAAAAAGCCCCTATTCAATTTTACCAAATCTTCGTCACTTTCTTCTATTCCTCACCTTTGAATTCGAAAACGGCGAAAACATCACAAACCATTCTTCAGAAAGAGAAGGCTTCATCTTCACAGTGTGTCGCCGATGAGACACCGGCAGAACCACGGCCTGAGGAGTGCGTTCCCGGGGCGTGTATTCTTACTTATGATTTTAAGGTCGATAAAGGATCATTGGTCCCTGGCCGACGTGAGCCAGTATCGAGGTACATGCGTTCGATAACCGAGAAGCACCTCAAATAACTAAAGAAAAATTGCAATTGGGATAAAAAAGAAATAATAATTCCTACTTCTGACGAAGATATCACCACTTACGTGAAAGGGTTTTTGAATGTGTATACTTATCCGTTCACGTTAGGTCCCCTCGATTCCGTTATTATTGACTTCTGTCGTTAATATCAAATAACCCTAGGCCAGGTTCATCCTTATTTTTAGCGGATCGTTATCTTGATCCGATACTTTGTGAACAAAATCGAGGGGATGTCGTTCACCCTTGACCATCTTATCCGATTGTACTGTCCTTGACTTTTTCGAGGAGGGTTAATAAAACTTCAGCGTCGGGCTACCAAGGCTCTGTTCTCGAGCATTGATGAGGACATGCTGGATGGGCAGGTTCATTCGAGTGAGGACTTCAGACCTGATTCCGACCGAAAAGATGCCCTTTCCCGAGGAGTGAAATATGAAATGTAAGTGTGATCCTGATGTTACTTCCTTCTATTTTGTTCTTTCATTTCTTTTCTCATCGATACTCTTCTTTTTGTGATACAGCGGTTCCCTGGATGCCCGGAACAGTGTCCGATCTCAAGAACTGGGTACGAGCTCTTGTTTCGACCTCCACATATGCCGAGCGCTCATGGCGTGATTTGTCAAAGGGTCAGTGGGAGGCCAAAAATCATGGTAAGCCCCTTTCTCGTACTCTTTGATAATTCGAACGAGATGCTTTCCAAATATTTTAATAAATTTTTCCATATGCAGGTTTGGGCAAAGATGCGGTTTTGAGGCCCTTGTCCAATGAGGAAGAAACTTTGTCCTCCGTCCCAAATCCGGTGAAGGAAAATAAAAGGAAAAGAGCCTCTGTTCTCGAAGATCCAAAATTGAGGAAGAGGACGGCTCATAAGCCGAACAAGAATGCTATTCCTTTGACCGTGGAATCAATTCTGCGTCTAAGGGAAGAAGAAGAAGAAGAAGAAGAAGAAGAAGAAGAAGAAAAAGAAGAAGAAGAAGAAAATGATACGTTTGCGCTGGCGGCCCGAACAAAGAGAACCACCGATGTCCTATCGACAGCTAGATCGATGATGCCTCATGAGGCTCCGCCTCGAACTGAGGATATACCGGAGAAAGATCCGGGCGGAATCCCTAAATTATTGGAGAGGATCCCTTTCGTGACCTGTTTACCGGTATCGAGGACGTTGCCGGTACTAGTGATGAATAAGGTATTTTTCACGGAGTGCAGCAGGCTTTGAATCATGTAAGCCTTTAAAATTATTTTGTCGGTATTGGCTTTATGTTTACTTTTCGTTTCTAACTTCGTTTCATGTTTCTTTACAGGCAGCGGCAGTTCATCGAGAAGCATGTTCTCGGTCCCAAAACGAGCTGCGTCGATATGAGGCCGACCTTCAATGGGCTACTGAGGATAGAATCTCCCTAAAACTTCTCTTAGGTCAAAAGGAAGAGGAAATAAAAGACCTCCGAGTTGAGTTGGCCAAGGCTTACCGAGATCAGAACGATCTGTCTGAGCAGGTAATGATACTTTTAAAAGCCTATGGTCTTGATACCGGAATGATGGCTAATTTTTCGGTCTCACAGTTGCAGCAAAAAATTGAGATGATCGGGAAGCTTCATGAGGAGGTCGACGTGATAAAAGCGGAGTCTTTGCAGTGGAAAGAAGGTATGGACCGCTTTGCTGTAGAGAAAGAAACTGCTCGAGCCCAGTTATCATCGGCCAAAACCCAACTTCAGAGAATAAAGGAAAAAGTCCTGGTTCAAGCAAGAAGAGTAGAGGAGCTCGAGGCTCGGTTGGCCTCTGTACTTGCTAAGGCCGAATCTGATGCTGAAAAGGCAAAGGCCGATGCGGATGCACTTATGGCCGTCTATCGGGTCGATGCTGAAGCTGCCCAGGTCCAAGCAAGAGAGGCAGCCGAGATCGTCGATATTCGAGCACATTGGGTCATTGAGCTTGCTAAGTGTCGATCTCGGAGGGAAACCCTCGAGGAGATCTATGCTCATGGTTTCGACCTCGCTGAAGAGATAAAAAGGGCCAAAGAACTCGAAGCCGATGTTGAAGCCTTGGTTTCCGACGACGATGATGATGACGATGGGAGTAAGAGTGGATCCAAGAATGAGGGGAGCTCGATAGAGAAGAGACCGCTCCCGGGGATGATCAGGAAGCTTAGTCTTTAATTTTTACATTGTAATCAATCATGTAAACAATTTTGTTTATAAACATATCCCCTTTTTTGTTGACTTGCTTCTATTTTGTTTCTTGTATTGTGAAGACTTTATTCACGCCTTATAAATGTTTTCACAAGGATTTAAACAACTTAATCAAATTTGGACGTCGTAGCCTCTATAACCGAGCGAGCGCTTACTCAAACTTGAAGTGATGTAGCCCTTAGGCTTATCAGTTGAGTCAATGATTCGAGCTCGAAGAAATGTAGCACGTAGGCATAATGGTCGAGTGAGTGTTTGCTCGAACTCGAAATAAAAGTAGCCCGTAGGCTTAGTCTTCGAGTGAATGATTCGAACTCGAAGTAATGTAGTCCGTAGGCGTAATAGTAGAGTGAGTGTTTGCTTGAACTCAAAATAAAAGTAGCCCGTAGGCTTAGTCGAGTGAATAATTTGAACTCGAAGTAATGTAGCCGTAGGCGTAATGGTCGAGTGAGTATTTGCTCGAACTCGAAACAAAAGTAGCTCATAGGCTTAGTCGAGTGAATGATTCGAACTCAAAATAATGTAGCTCGTAGGCGTAATGGTCGAGTGAGTGTTTGTTCAAACTCAAAATAAAAGTAACTCATAGGCTTAGTCGAGTGAATGATTCAAACTCGAAGTAATGTAGCCCGTAGGCGTAATGGTCGAGTGCTTGCTTGCTCAAACTCGAAATAAAGTAGCCTGTAGGCTTAGTGGTCGAGTTTATCTTAATTCTATTTGCATAATAAATCTCCAAATAGAGGAATTTTTCTTGGATATAAGATATCGGTAAAGAGGACAACTTTCTTTGCAAGTCGTTATACGTGTGTTCACGTTTCGCGTCTGGGTTCGGGCCAACTACATGAGCATGGTTCGTTTTGACCATTTGGCTCTTACAATTTTTCCTATTGGAACCCCGTTGTTGTGAAATAACTTTCTTGCATCAGAACTTGATATATTTGAGGGCTAATGCCCCCAGTATTCGAGGTCAATTGTAAAGAGGCCTCGGATACCGTTGCAAGTGAAACACAATCATTGGTTGCCTCATTAAAAACCTTGTCGAAAAACCCATTTGGGATAAAACTGGTCAAAAGAAAAAAAGTGCAACGCGTGCTTTCAGACCTAGGGCTTCGTATTAAAGGATCCATCTTGGCACCTGATCGGACTTCTGCAGGGGTTAGTTTTGAAATATAAATGAATATGGGAGGGTCGTACCTTAGCAGTAGTATCGTTTTAGATGTGACACATTCTAATTGCTTGATAGTTGTTTGCCATTTATAATGCCGAGCTTGTATGATCCCTTTCCGACGTTCTTGAGAACCTGATACGGTCCTTCCCAGTTCGGTCCTAGCTTTCATTCGTTCGGGTTTCGGGTATTGAGGGTGACTTTTCTTAGCACTAAGTCCCCGGGCTTGAAATGGCGGAGCTTGGTTCTTCGATTATAGTATTTTTCGATTCGTTGCTTTTGGGCGGCCAATTGGACGAGAGTAGTTTCTCGTTTTTTGTCCGATAATTCGAGGCTAGTATTCATAGCCTAGTTATTTTGCAGTTTTGTTGTGTATCAAAATCTAGCACTGGGTTCGCCGACTTCGATGGGTATCAAGGCTTCGGACCCATATACTAAGGAGAATGGGGTTGCCCCCGTACTAGATTTTGAAGTTGTTCGATATTCCCAAAGGACTTCAGGTAGGATTTCTCTCTATTTTCCTTTAGCGTCATTCAACCTCTTCTTTAGGTTTTGAATGATAGTTTTGTTCATTGATTCGGCCTGTCTGTTCCCACTGGGGTGATACGGTGTTGATAATATCCTTCTTATTTTTTGATCTTCGAAGAATTTCGTCACTTTGCTGCCAACAAATTGTTTCCCATTATCACACACTATTTCGACGGGTATCCCGAATCGACATACAATATGATCCCAGATAAAGTCTATAACCTATCTCTCTCTTACTTTCTAAAACGCCTGTACTTCAACCCATTTAGAAAAATAGTCAGTCATAAATAAAATGAATTTAGCTTTACCTGGGATCAATGGCATAGGGCCAACGATATCCATTCCCCATTTCATGAATGGCCATGGGGATAAGACTGAGTGAAGTTGCTCCCCGGGTTGATGGATCATTGGTGCAAACCTTTGACATTTGTCACATTTTCGAACAAATTCCTTCGTATATTTGCCCATATCGATCTAATAATACCCTGCCCTGGTTATTTTTCGGACTAGTGGATCTGCATCGGAGTGATTCCTACAAGTGCCCTCGTGCACTTCACGTAGGATGTAATCGGTATCTCCTGGACCCAAGCATACTGCCAATGGTCCATCGGAAGTCCTTCGGTATAGCGTTCCATCTGAAGCCAACTTGAATCGAGCAACTTTAGTCCGTAGGGCCCTTGAATCTTTAGGGTCCGATGGGAGTTTTTCTTTCTTTAAATATTCAATATACTTATTTTTACAATCCCAGGTTAAGCTCGTAGAATTTATCTCGGCATGACCTTCTTCGATCACGGATCTCGAGAGTTGAATGACAGTCCCCGAGCTCAAGTCACCTTCCTCAACCCATGAACCCAAATTCGCAAGTGCATCAGCCTCACTATTTTGCTCTCGTGGAACATGCTGTAAAGTCCATTGTTTGAATGGTGCAAAGTGACATGTAGTTTGTCCAAATACCTTTTCATTCTATCTTCTCGAACTTCGAAGGTTTTATTTACTTGACTTACCACCAGCAAAGAGTCACATTTGGCCTCAATGACTTCTGCTCACAAGTTTTTAGCTAGCTCGAGACCTGCAATCATGGCCTCATACTAGGCCTCGTTGTTAGTCAACCTGGTAGTTTTTATAGATTGCCTAATAGTGTTTCCCGTGGGTGGCTTTAAAACTATGCCTAGCCCGGACCCCTTCACGTTCGAAGCCCCTTCCGTAAAAAGGGTCCATACCCCCGATGACGTACCCAATTTCAACATGAGTTCTTTTTCGACTTCGGGTACGAGGGTTGGCGTGACATCGGCCACGAAGTCTGCTAAAATTTGAGACTTGATGGTCGTACGGGGTTGATATTCGATATCGTACCCACTGAGTTTGATGGCCCATTTGGCCAATCGGCCTGATAGTTCGGGCTTGTGCAAAATATTACGAAGCGGGTAAGTGGTTAATACGCATATGGGGTGACATTGAAAGTACGGTCTTAACTTTCTAGAGGCACTTATCAGTGCAAACGCCAATTTTTTAGGTGCGGATATCTAGTTTCTGCTTCACCCAAGGTCCAACTTATATAATAAACGGAAAATTGCGTACCTTGCTCTTCTCGAACTAGGACACCGCTTATTGCGATTTTCGATATCGTCAAGTACAAGCAAACTTTTTCGTCTATTTTTGGAGTGTGAAGTAGTGGTGGGCTCGATAGATATCGTTTTAGTTCCTCTAATGCATGTTGGCATTCTGGGGTCCAAGCAAAATCGTTTTTCTTTTTTAGTAGAGAGAAAAATTTATGACTTCAGTATGATGATCTCGAAATGAATCGGCCTAAAGTTGCAATCCGTCCCGTTAGCCTTTGTACAACTTTCACGATGTCCATGATGGTGATGTCTTCGATGGCTTTGATTTTGTCGGGTTTAATCTTGATTCCCCGATTTGACACCATGAAGCCGAGGAACTTGCCCAAACCGACCCCGAAAGCACATTTTTTGGGGTTGAGCTTCATGTTGTATTTCTTCAAAATCTCGAACGTTTCCTGCAAATGGGTCAAATGGTCCTCTGCGCGCAAGGACTTAACTAGCATGTCATCAATATAAACTTCCATTGATTTACCTATTTGTTCTTCGAACATTTTATTTACTAGGCGTTGGTAAGTAGCACCTGCATTTTTTAGCCCGAAGGGCATCACATTATAACAATATGTTCCATATTTGGTGACAAATGAAGTTTTTTCCTGGTCCTCGGGGTTCATCTGGATTTGATTATACCCGGAATAGGCATCGAGAAAAGTGAGGATCTCATGGCCGGCCGTGGTATCGATCATGCGATCGATTTTGGGCAGTGAAAAGGAATCTTTGGGGCATGCTTTGTTCAAATCCTTATAGTCCACGCATATTCTATGTTTGTTCCCTTTTTTAGGAACTACAACTACATTGGATAACCATTCGGGATATTTCACCTCCCGAATGAACCCTATCTTGAGAAGTTTGGTTACCTCGTCCTTTATGAATGCGTGCTTTTCCTCGGACTGGGGTCTTCTCTTTTGCCTCACCGGTCTGGACCTAGGGTTCAAGCTTAGACGATACATCATTATGTCTGGTGGAATTCCTGTTATATCTAAATGGGACCAGGCAAAATAATCAATGTTATCGATAATAAATTGAATAAGTTTCTTCCTGAGTTCGGGGCTCAACCCCGTTCCCAGGTATACCTTCCGTTCAGACCAGTGCTCGATTAGTGTGACTTGCTCCAGTTCCTCAATCGTTGATTTGGTGGAGTCGGAGTCATCGGGAATCACGAAGGATCGATGGATCCTCTTATCATCATCTTCTTCGATCTTCTGGTTATCTGGTTGGGTCAAATCTGATGTGTATGATTGTTATTTGGTATCTCGTTCCCCTTCTGAGCCCGATCCCTTTACTGGCGAAAGTGAGGATATTGGTTTTGCTTCCTCGACGGCGAACATTTCTCTTGCGGCTGGTTGTTCTCCGTACACTGTTTCAACCCCTCTCGATGTTGGTAATTTGAGGATCTGGTGTAGGGTCAAGGTACAAATCTCATGTTGTGGATCCATGGCCTCCCGAAAAAGGGTGTTGTACCTCATGTCACCTTCGATCACGTGGAACTTCGTTTCCTGGATGGTTCCGGCCACGTTTATTGGTAGAATTATCCCGCCTTTGGTGGTTTCACGTGCCATATTGAATCCGTTTAGAACCAGGGTTGCTGGTACGATCTGGTCCTGCAGGCCGAGCTGTTCTATGACCTTCAATCTGATGATGTTGGTCGAGCTACCTGGATCAATCAACACACGCTTAACTTTAGTTTTATTCATGAGTACGGATATTACCAATGCATCGTTATGAGGTTGTATGATTCCTTCTGCATCTTCATCAGTGAAGGACAAAGTTCCTATGAGTGTGTAATCTTGAGTTTGAGATCGTTTTTCTCTCACAATCGATGTCACACTGGTCCCTGGGGGATATTGGCACCGCCGATGATCATGTGAATGACGTGTTGTGGTTCTTCTTGTTTGTTTTACTTGCCGAAATCCCTATTTTTAAAATGGTTCTTCGCCCTATCGCTAAAACATTCTCGAAGGTTCCCTTTGTTGAATAACCGGGATACTTCCTCTCTTAGTTTCCTGCAATCTTCCGTTCTATGGCCATGGGTGCCATGATATTCACACATTTGATTGGGATTCCTCTAGGCAGGATCGGTCTGCATAGGTCGAGGCCATTTAGTATCTTTGATGCGTCCGATAGCCGAAACGATGGCGGATACATCAATCCTGAAGTTATATTCCGATAGTCGAGGTGCTTCCTTAGATCCGACAGGCCTATCGAACCTACTTTTGTTCATCAGCCCCTGGGACCCTTGACCTCGATCACTTCTTTTGTTATTTCACCCTAGGTTATGTCTCGATTCATGACTCTATGGCTTCCGTTGTACAGTTGGTATCTATCCCCGATCGGACCTCGTTCTCGATTAGTATCCCTTTGAACAACGGGTTCAGACCCCAATTGATCATCTTAACCCTAATTTTTGATTGGTACCGATTTTGCACGTCGGCCCATGTGATGGCTGGGTATTCGATCAGGTTATGCTTTAATCACCGTGAAGCTGTCGAACTTCGTTCGTTCAAACCTCGAGTGAAATCCTGAACAGCCCAATCGTCTGTGACTGGTGGCAAGTCCATTCGTTCCATTTGAAAACGAGATACGAAGTCCCTCAGCATCTCGTTATCCTTTTGTCTTACCTTGAAGAGGTCCGATTTCCTTATTGCGAATTTTATGACGCTGGCATGTGCTTTCATAAAAGAATCTGCTAACATGACAAACGAGTCTATGGAATTTGGTGGTAGGTTGTGATACCAAATCATTGCCCCCTTCGAGAGGGTCTCTCCGAATTGTTTTAACAACACAAATTCGATTTCTTCGTCTTCTAAATCATTGCTCTTGATGGCACATGTATAAAAAGTGACGTGCTCGTTGGGATCGGTCGTTCTATTATATTTGGAAATTTCGGGCATATGAAATGTTTTGGGGATTGGTTTCGGGGCTGCGCTCGAGGGACTAGTATCCGTTCTGTGGGTGATTTCTTTAGGTGGACTGGGCTCCGGCCTGCTTTGTAGCTGGGTTTGGCTCTGTAACTGAGCTATTGCTGCCTGTTGGGCTTGCAACATTTCGAAAATCATACGCAAGCTAACGCCGTTTTCCTCGACGTTATGGGTGTCTCGATCTGCAGACTGAGTACCACCATGGATGCTATTCTCGGGTTCACCATGTAGGTTCGCCTCAATGGCTACATAAGAATTAATACCTATTGGCGCTCTGATTCGAGCTCCAACGACGTTTACAAGTGGTCTTTCAGTACTGGGTGTCAAGTTGTTGTTTTCGTCTTGAAGGCTGGCTCCGTTGTCGATTGGTGAAGCCATTAAATTGGTGGTTAGTCGTAGCTAATCCGAAATTCAAGATATTTTCGGAAATAAGCGCAAAACACAATGGCGTATTTTTTCAGATTCATATCAAATAACTACTCTTATCCTTAGCCCCACGGTGGGCGCCAAACTATTTACCCGAAAAATGGATAGAGTTGAATTTATACATAGTTCTAAGGATATGTGATATAGCTTAATACAAATCGTAAGGATAAAAGGAGATATCAAATATGGAGTGCTTAGAATGTAAAATAAAC
Organism: Nicotiana otophora; assembly: GCA_000715115.1. Taxonomy (NCBI): domain Eukaryota; kingdom Viridiplantae; phylum Streptophyta; class Magnoliopsida; order Solanales; family Solanaceae; genus Nicotiana; species Nicotiana otophora. Next base: position 70,322 of record AWOL01S0017665.1, read on the forward strand.
AAAGTTGTAAAGAAGACGATTTTTAGGACTAAGCAAGATGGATAAGTTTTTTTAGACTTAAAAGAGTAACTCTTCAATATAAGAGGATATGGTGCTTGAATTACAATGTGAGCTCTATCCAAAACCTCACCCTCAGAAATGATAACCCTCCCACTTTTATAGTATAGGGATCTTACTTTAAATATAATTAACAATACTCAGTGGGAAGTCCATGATAAATCAGTTTTTCCACAATTCCTGCCAAGATTTTCTCCTCAAGTAGGATTGCAACGGCTTTTTGTCTGTGAGCTCGATCTTAACTCAAGCTCTCGATCTTGGCTTGAGCTCGATCCAGGCTCGAGTTCTCAATCTTGGTTTAAGCTCGATTCTGACTCGGACCCTTAAATTGATTCGGAGTCAATGTTGGTCGGTCTTTGGATCATAAGCTTGATAGCTTTACTTTGCATCATAGTTCGATTTGGATTCGAGTTTGATAATGATATCGAACTCGACATTGATCGGCCCCTCGGGTTCGAAGCTTGTTTGTACCATCTTCGGAACTCATCTCGAAGTCTCACTTCGATCGATTACGTTTCGAACTCGATCAATCGTACGAAGGCCAAAATCTATTTCGACCGTATACAACATTGTATAAGTAGAGTTGAGACTTATGTTTACAACAAACAAGGCCNCTCGAGTTCTCAATCTTGGTTTAAGCTCGATTCTGACTCGGACCCTTAAATTGATTCGGAGTCAATGTTGGTCGGTCTTTGGATCATAAGCTTGATAGCTTTACTTTGCATCATAGTTCGATTTGGATTCGAGTTTGATAATGATATCGAACTCGACATTGATCGGCCCCTCGGGTTCGAAGCTTGTTTGTACCATCTTCGGAACTCATCTCGAAGTCTCACTTTGATCGCTTATCTTTCGAACTCGATCAAACGTACGAAGGCCGAAATCTATTTCGACCGTATACAGAGACAAAATCATTATTAGCCAAGTATTCTTAGAGTATATGGTTAATTTTCATTAGAATGCCCTAATTTTAGAGTACCAATTTTTTGGCACACTTTTTCTTTTTTCATAATGGCGAATTGACCAGTGGCTGTAGTTGTAATGGCTAGAAAGGGATATTTTTCTGATGCATAATATACTAAATTTCTTAGCAATTAAATATTGGCATTGATTATTACCACTTCAGTTCAAAGGAAGGAGCTACGTACTATATTCCAAATAACTTATGGAAACAAGAAACGTGAATGAGGCAAAAGTAATAATGAAAAGACAAATACATTAAAAAAACAGAAATGTAAAGGTTCATTTATTGATACATCTTTCTACTAACTTTTTGTATAAGGGGTATGCTGTTTGAATTATGCTGTTTGAATGATATAATTGTTACTAATATTAGCTAGTTGAGATTGTAACAAGATCTTCTATGTTATTTTCATGCATGCACATGTTTTGCCGGTGTGTGCATATTGTTTTAAATATATATATATAAAAAATCAGATAAGATATATGTATATAAGCTTATGTTTGTGTGCACTTATATTTCAGTATGTAAATTAAATATGGCCATTTTTTGTGGTAAATAAAGAAATTTTAGTACCAAACAGATCACAAAAATAAAAAGAAACAGCTGCAAGAAAGCCCCAATGTCTTACCTGCCTAATTATTATTCCTGCCTTCTTTGGCTTGTTTTGAAATACCCTCAGGTTCCTGCCAGATATGGCCATTTTAAAAATGTATATGATTTTAGTAGTAATAAAAACTGACCTTAATTATGATTTTAGTAGATTTTACTTGTTTTAAAGAATTATTTCTCTCTCTATATATATATAAGCACACACATTTCATATTTTATGATTTTAGACCTTTTTTTAAGACAAGCCATGATAATTAGGAGAAAGTACAATGAGGATAATTGGGTAGAGTTTGGAGAATTACAATAAAGATTATGTGAATTTGGAGAATCAAAATAAGAGTGATCAAGATATGGAGAAATTAAAGAAGACATTTATTGTAGGTTTGCTACCTTAATCTTGTAACTTTAAACAAAAACTTTTGGCATGCAAATAAATTCATGGTTTCCTTTACTATATAAACCAAAAAGAGAGAAAAAACTTTGAATGTATTTTTGTACTAGTCTTCTACTCCTCTACTTTTACTCCCATTAGAACTCTACATTTAATGGACAAAAAGGATTTACTTTTTGGCGTTTCTCCAAAAACCAACAACAAAATTGTATCAAGTAAATTAAGATTAAGATCAAGATTTTTAGAACTAGTCCACCTACTCTTTTGGCCGGCCACCTTTGATAATTTCTTCACACACCTCCCTCCCCCCCC